>JAMQGT020007640.1:0-125508 GCA_024447675.2 Pterophyllum scalare | reverse complement strand
AGGTTGCAAGTCTTTCTTCTTGTTATTGTAGCCATTTGGCATGTTTTGTCCTTGAAATGTGATTCTAGACCTTGTGAAAGGTTTGACACCAGGGTGAACTCTGATTACTATAAATGTTTAGAGCTCACTCAAGTGCTACACCTCATCCACTGATTTTGCCCTTATCCTTGGTCCAGTGCTTATACTAGTAGTTTACTGCATTCCCATTCATGAGGTTCATAGTTTCACTCAAAGAAAATAAGTATTCTAAAACCTATGCCCTCCAGATCTTTCAGGGCTTTTTGCCATCAAAATATCCAACTAGCCCTTGCACTCTAAAGCAAGACAGGAAACACAACACCATTCCCTATTACCCTATCCTATCCCTTTATCCTCTTGTCATTTACTCCTGATCCCTGATTTCTTCTGTAAGCCGACTTTAGTTGGATAACCCCATAAATGCTTTGAAATTCAATGAGGTTATCACTTCAGAATATGCTTAATTACAAGCACAGTTGTGGTTAACATGGAAGTGTTTACACTAAATTGAGAGAAAAAAAACCAGATAAGGATAGATGAACAAGGAAGTTACAGAGTGTAACTTAAGAAGAGTTCCCAAGATGTCCCATATACAGTGGAGAACATAAGTATTTGATACTCTGCTGATTTTGCATTTTTCTCACCTACAGAATGGAGAGGTCTGTAATTTTTATCGTAGGTACCCGTCAACTGTGAGAGAATCTAAAAAAATCCAGAAAATCACACTGTATGATTTTTAAGTAATTAATTTGCATCTTATTGCACGTTGGGGAAAAAAATATATATATATATATATATATATATATATATATATATATATATATATATATATATATATATATATATATATATATGTGTGTGTGTGTGTGTATATATATATATATATATATATATAATATATTATATATATATATATATATAAACAGGACAATAATAATAATAATAATAATAACATAAAGTGTACAGAAATATACCAGTTTTGTTTAATATAAGTATTTGATACAATAGAAAAACAGAACTTAATATTTGGTACAGAAACCTTTGTTTGCAATTACACAGGTCAGACATTTCCTGTAATTCTTGATCAAGAATTACAGCTGGGTACACTGCAGCCGGGATTTTTGCTCACTCCTCCATACAGATCTTCTCCAGATCTTTCAGGTTTCGGAGCTGTCGCTGGTTAGCATTGAGTTTCAGCGCCCTCCAAAGATTTTCTATTGGGTTCAGGTCTGGAGACTGGCTAGGCCACTCCAGGACCTTGAAATGCTTCTTATGGAGCCACTCCTTAGTTGCCCTGGCTGTGTGTTTCGGGTCATTGGCATGCTGGAAGACCCAGCCACGACCCATCTTCAATGATCTTACTGAGCGAAGGAGGTTGTTGGTCAAAATCTCGCGATACATGACCCCTTCAATACGGTGCAGTCGTCCTGTCCCCTTTACAGAAAAGCACCCCTAAAGTATGATGTTTCCACTCACATGCTTCACTGTTGGGACAGTGTTCTTGGGGTTGTACTCATCCTTCTTCTTCCTCCAAACACAGCGAGTGGAGTTTATACCAACTCTATTTTGGTCTCATCTGACCACATGACCTTCTCCCATGCCTCCTCTGGATCATCCAGATGGTCACTGGTGAACTTCAAATGGGCCTGGACATTTGCTTGCATGAGCAGGGGGACCTTGCGTGTCCTGCAGGATTTTAATCCACGATGGCATAGTGTGTTACTAACAGTCATCTTTGGACTGTGGTCCCAGCTCTCTTCAGGTCACTGACCAGGTCCCCCCGTGTAGTTCTGGGCCGATTCCTGACTTTTCTCAGAATCATCCTTACCCCACGAGGTGAGATCTTGCATGGAGCGAGGAAGATTGACTGTCATCTTGTGTTTCTTCCATTTTCTAATAATTGCGCCAACAGTTGTTGCCTTCTCACCAAGTTGCTTGCCTATTGTCCTGTAGCTCATCCCAGCTTTGTGCAGGTCTACAATTTTGTCCCTCGTGTCCTTAGACAGCTCTTTGGTCTTGGGCATGGTGGATAGGTTGGAGTGTCATTGACTGTGTGGACAGGTGTCTTTTATAAAGGTAACGAGTTCAAACAGGTGCATTTAATACAGGTAATTAGTGCAGAATAGGAGGATTTCTTAAAGAAAAACTAACAGGTTTTGCTGGTTGTAGTTGATGATACTTATTTCATGCAATAAAATGTAAATTAATTATTTAAAAATCATACAATGTGATTTTCTGGATTTTTTTATATTCTGTGTCTCACAGCAATAAAAATTATAGACCTCTCCATTCTTTGTAGGTGGGAAAACTTGCAAAATCAGCAGCGTATCAAATACTTATTTTCCCCATTGTACATTTTTAGCTGATCGTAGAATTAAGGATAACTTTTCATTAAGCCCTTTCTTGACCATCAGTGCAAATTATTCTACCCAATAATGAAGTAATAAACTTCTTGCTGATGTGATGTTTTGTTTGTTGGAAAGCACAGCCTATGTTGGATAGTTACTGTGATTAGAAACTGGAGAGGACTGTTCATTGCCTTCGAGCTAGAAATTCAGTTGTAATACAGCAACACGCAGTACTGCTTCCTCCTGCTAGCCACTCGCCTCTAAGCTGCAAACACAAGCTTTTAAGGCTGAAGGATGTTTCAGCATCGAGGTGTTGGGGTACCTACATCCTGTGGTGTGCACTTCCTCAGAAATGCAATTATAGCACACATCAGGGCTAAAGGAGTATGTGTTTGGGGCCAAAAGAATTGTGACTGACCTTCGCTGAGCACTTTTCCTCTACAGGTTTCCAGTGCTGCTGGTATTAGTTCAGACACAGGACAACACATAGCAGGTTGAAGAAAGGGTAAGTAATTTTCTCCTTCGAGGTAACACTAGACAGATTCCTATTTTCTTATTTAGCTAAGCTATTTCAAGCTCTAACCTCCTTTGTGCTGCATTTGTCATTCTCCCTCAAGTGAGTGAGTGACAGTAAACACGATTACTTCAGGTGTAGAAGAAGCGCAAAACAGCCAGATAATGCACAACATATCATCTTGTATTGCGGTGGCACATTCCCAACTCTATGCTGGCCTCTGAATGCATCCGTATAACTTGGATATTTACACTGTGCGCATTACAGCAGCATTGTAGAGTAGCATAAGTTAGCCTTTGGTTTGTTCATGCTGGGGAGGCAGCTGCTATGTAGAAGCTGGTATGTTAACCCCACAGTTATTTTACTGTTTTAGTGACTTTGGTTTTTCGCAGCAGCAGCCCTGACATATGGAGCTTTACTAGGGAGAACTAACAGAAAGTTAATCTGCCCCTGATTCCCATGGCTTGGCCAAACTCCCCCCTTTAAATAAACTAGGTCACAACTAAGCACAGCCAATCTAGGAGAAGAAAAAGCCCCACCAACTAAAAATAAACAGTGTGGTACAAAGAGAGAAGAAAACAAAACAAAAAAACATTAAGAAATCAAAATTGGATCTCTTTGTTCTCAATTTGGATCATTCACATCTTCATTTTTTCACTGCGGTACAGAGGGGTGGAGACTGTTTGCAGGCCAAGAACACCATTGTCTTTGGACTAGACAATAAAAAAAGAAAGCCCAGCACAGCCTACAAGCACAAGCCAACCCAGAGCCTTACACATGAACATCGAGCTGGTGTAATCCACTATAGACATAAGCTGCAGAATGTAATTGAAACAGTGCTGACAGCAGTGCAAAAGATGAAACACAGGCACAACGGAGGGAGGGTGAAAATGGCAGACGGCACTTTTCTTGTGGCTTGTGATGCAGTGAGAAGCTTGTGCTTAGTTTAGGTAATCCTTTCTGCTGGAAATACGGTGGAGACAGTTCCCTTCTCAACTCCGATAACACAATAGTTAGGCTCGTGTCTCTCAGACTGCTGACCACCTCTCTTCTCAATATCTATCCTTTCCTCTCCTCTCCCGGGTTTTTTCTGCACTATGTCATGGCAACCCTGCAGGCATGCCGTCTCTCCTCCTGAGCTCAAAGATTCTGCAGCACCTAGGATGTGTCTCTCGTGGGAGAGAAGACAAAAAGAGGCCCTAAGAGCAAGAGGGAAAACTGAATGTAGGAGACGCAGAGACGGGATAGATAAGGGGAGAATGAGTTATGTTTTCATGTTCACAGGCTGTCCTTTTGATGTACACACCAAAACAACCTGAGGCCCACAGCAGCCAGTCCCAATGGCTAACATGACAGTCAGCTTGGCAGCCAGTCCACACACTGGAGACTCTACTCCGCCTTTATTCCCGCCCTGTCCTGCCGTGCTCACTGCCATCCCCTCCCTATCTTCATGGCATCCCCCACTTCCCACTTCCCAACCCTCCATCTCACATGCCAACGCACATTTGGCACCCTATAACCAAGCCTCCCATTTCTGCCAAGCAGTCTCAGTATTATGCCAATGATTTTGGAAGCAACCATGCACCATGAAAATAGCACACCATATGCAACAGGAAATGCTGCCCACTAACACTAAACTTTCTAAATAAAAACGATAGGCCGGCAGAAGCCTTTTTGTGTGAGATCTCGATTGGATGGATCCCAAAATAAGAAAAGAGAGAATGAGGAACAGCACTAGTGCAGACTCACATTTGGCAGTGTTGCACTAGCACCTCTGCCCACAACACACATATAACACACTCTAAGCATTATTCATTTTCATTACAATGATAAGGCCAGCGCCACATAAAAATAATTACAACAAAGGAAGGAATACTAATGAAGATATGGATAATCATTATATGCATACATGGCCAGCAGTGCTGTGATCATGACTGTTGTTGTTTTTTATTGTCTTTCATCTCGCTTAAGAGGCGATGAAAATCAATGGCAGGCTCTCCCTGCGGCTTGGCAACCATCAACAACCCACTGTAGAGGATGGAGATGACTCTCTGTTATAGCTCCCTTATTTAACCCACACTCAAGCACCCCCCACACACACACACGCAGAGTCAGGCACATCCACATGTGTACACATTTATTGTACACACACATACACACGCACAGACACACAAACTTTCCTCACCATAGGCTGCAGAAGGAGATTGCTATCGGGGTGAGGCAGGGTTTTAATTGATCTTGGTCACAGTTTAATGTGAGGCAAGGATTAGCTGTTATCGGTGGAAGGAAAGAGGGAGAGGGAAGGGCTTGGGGAGGAGATATCACAGTCCCTGACGTTAAAACCCGCCGCCCTTGATGACAGGAATTCTGTGATGTGACCCACAAAGATGTGAGTATGCTGCTGGGAAAGTACTTGTGGAAAGCTGGGCAGTGGAGAGACAGGCGACATCAAGCTGAACTTAATCCCAATTTCCCTGTGACGTTTTGGGCCAGATCTTGGCTATTTCTAGCCCTGTGTGGAACGAGGGATAGAGACGGTGCCAGAGTTTGGCTTGTGCTATTTAGATCCACAACTTGGTATTAAGCCTTATTGAAGCATACAAGACATGAAAGTGAGGCACGTTTGATTATTGGCAGATGAATCATCAGAGAGCTAAAGGGCATACGAGAACGGCCCGGCAAGAGGTATGGGAGTCCCTTTGCATCATACTTGCACAGTATTGGCATCCAGTGTCAGAGTTTCTGTAGTCCTTGCGATTCCCTATGGTTCAATAAAACAGGAGATAAATAAGGTAAAGGGTAGACAGGGTCAACATTAATCACCAAATTACACAGGTTCAAAACAAAGCGGTGTGTCTTGTGGCCATCAAATATCAGTAGGGATGTATATATACATTTTTTTTTAGCCACAGATTTCAAAGAGTGCTTTCACTGCAGCTTAAATGCCAGGGCATCATGAAAAAAGCAGTACAGTGTGCCAGTTGGTGAAGCTTCAAACTGAATGAGGGAGAAAAACATCACAGCTCAGTGGCTGCTTCGTTGTTTCTCTGTACATTTTTTTTTCTTTCTTTCTTTCTTTTTTCTACCAAAGAGAACATTGTAAAATTCCTAATCAGGAAAAAAGAAACACACAACTTAGGAAAAGAGCACAAAAAACAGAGAGCAGAAAAGCTGCATAAAGCAGCTTTAGCACTCCAATCTCATGACTCTGTGCATGGCAAGGAGCTATGATTGGTTTTGTTCAAGTGTATTTCATTGATAGTGGAGGCTTGTGGCTTCAGGCGGTGTAGACAAGCAAAACAAATCATCCTAGCCATGAATCTATTGCTTCTTGTGCTTCTCTTTTCTTCTCTTTTGGACAGTTTTCTCATTCAGCGCTCTTCACTGACAGTAGACTATAGTTCAAGAGCCTCTTAACAGTCTCCCTCACCCCACTCCACCCCCAGCCTCCTGCTTTTTCTCAGAGTTCCCAAGACAACACTTAACCCAAAGGATGGATGAAAAATCAGAGGCAGCAGAATGTCCAATTTCTCCGCAGAGGATCGGGTAAATGAGACAAGGTTTGATTTTAGAGTGTTGTCTTGCATAAGAGCCATTTGTAACTTTGTTGTGTAAATGGTCAATTCGATATATAGCACGAATATCTGCTGGATAACAAACTGAGAAACAAGATGTCATCAGCAATCAAATCCCTTTCCTTCACTGAGCTCCTGATTTATGGTGTATAACATGCTCAACATGATTGACATAATATTGATTGTTATGTTGTATAAGCTAATTAAATTAGGAATGTTTTATAACTTCAGGTTTAAAGCTTCATTCTGTAAGGTCTAACACACACACACCTTTATGAGCCCCAAACATCTCTGTGCCCCCACTCATTCAGGACCATAAAAACATATTTATGAGAGCATCAGGCCATTGAGCCACAGCAATGTTTGCCATTTTCTCTGCGCTCTATGATTCCATCCAAGCGTCAAGATTGATTCTTAGAACTCCTACTGTGTCACCCTCCATAAGGAACATGTATAATTCAACAGCCTGTTTTTTTTCCTTCTGTTTTTTCTTTTTCATTTTTTTTATAAACATACACTCATACTATTACCAACCCTCAGCGACGAAGCCATCCAAGGAAAAAAGAGGATTGTCTGCTTGGGGGACAGAGCGGAGGGGTGGAGGAGGAGTTGCTGGTGGATTGGTGCAGCTTTTTATTCCCCTCAATGCCCAGAGATGCTGCTAACACAAGTCCCATGTTGTTCTTCGTGCAGAGACACTAACAGACTGTCACATGGTAGGACACTGCCAGCTGAACACTCACCAACAGCAATCCTGCCTGGCAATTGTCAGCCTGTCATTTCTAATGGCCACAGTGGGCCAGGTGCTCGCAGAAGAGGCAAGGCAGTCGAACACACGCAGCAGCCTGAGCTTTGTACCTGAGCCTAGAAGGGAAGTTACTGTTGTGTCTATGTGGCTCTGAGTGGAGGCAACGGTGTGTACTGTACTCTTTAGGGGAAACAACTAACTGTGTACAGTAGAAGTGGAGTTTCTTTGTGCAACAGTGTGTGTGCATGCATAGATGAATGTGTACAGTGTGCACCGTCTGTGTGCGTGTGTGCGTGCGTGCGCACATGTGTGTGTGTGTGTGTGTGTCTGTGTGACTTTGTGGACTCCAGTACGTGTGCATTTCTGTCAGGCATTTTCCCAGCAACGGAGGGCTCGCTAGGCTAGGCAAGACTACAGTCATTACATCCACACTCTCGCACAAGCAGATGGCAAAACAGATGATCCTCGCTCATCTCACTCATGACCATCCATATTTATTTCATGGTTGCTGGCCCACAGACTCCCCATGCCTATCACTTCTCCATGAGTGCCTTGGCAGGGAGAGGGTTGCCGACGCACACAAGTGTTTGGATAACAAAATAGGCATGAAAAAGTAAGCTAGTGAGAATGAACACAAGAAAAAGCTGTGAAAACCAGGAAGGAAAACAATGGTACTTGCCAGGGGTTGCCCATCAAAGCTGTTAAATAACTTCACATTGATCAAAGATAGCAGCAAATCCATGTGTTGTTGTGAGCTACTGTTCATGACTAAGGCTCTGGTCGATGCTGGTTGACGTGATTTATACTGCTTCTTGGAGTGCCAATAAATGAAATGTCTGATTGGCTCAGTGTAGAACTAGACAGAATAGCTCTTCACTCACAGCCTTTGATCTTCTGCTACTTACAGGGGAAATGGGGAACCTTGCCTAAGACGAACTCTCTGAAAACTACATACATTACTGTCCTATCCCCTGGAGCTAGGCCAGAGCTAAAAAGCCCAAATTGGTCTGCACCAATGTTGTTTAATGGAACCCAGTCTGGTGAGAGGCCATTTTAAATCCACTTGACCAGCTCAATACAGGCTGTGTGACATCAGTGCAGTATAGCTTTTGCTGAGGCAGTAAAGTTAGGCTTTTTACCAGGTATCCTAATTATCTCCATCCTTTCCTCTCTGATTTATCTATAGAAGTGAGTATTAATGGGTGGATTTAATCCAGTGTAATCATCGCATCTTACCTTAGCCTTCTACTCACCCCGTTTCTTTTCCTCTCCTTGCTCATTTATTGTTGATGTCTCAGCGCATACTTCATGGCCTTACCAGATCTGGCAGCAGTCCTGGACGATGGTTGAAATTTAGGTTAATCATAGGAAGTGACATAGAGGTGTCCCCCAGGGCCAGTGGCTGAGTGAGCAGCTCAATTAAGAGTAAACAGCCTCAGACAGGGCCACCCAAGCAGGCTTGATCTCTGTGAGCTTCAGGGGAAAGGGAGGGGAGATCTCAGCAAAGTCTTGCCCGCCTTCTCTTTGCTCTCCCTGGGCAGGCCACGGATTCAGCACTGGCACTGGCAAGGCAGAGCCAAGGGGCACAGTGACCGTGTGCTCCAGTTGCTCTGTCGCAGATTATTCACCATAACTGCAGGGGGGCTTCAAGCGGGACATGTGACACACACACAGATGAGTGGAGAGCAGCTTTGTTCCATTATCAGTCAGGCATGGGATTCTGAGAATGATGGCTGTAAAGAAGGAAAGGGCAGCAAGAGTGGGAATCATAAACATCATCCAAACCACCATTCCCCATTTCCCTCCCTCCCTTATCCTTGAGCCAGACTCAGAGATGGGGCCATGGTGGGGATAGTGATAAGGACAGATTGTGGCCATACTGTTAGCAGGGGTATAGAAAGAGCCAAGAGGCTCAGAATAGATAGCTAGGTCTATCAAGGCTAAGAAAGGGCCCTTGAGTCTAACTGCTGTCATTTCCAATAGCAACAAGCAGATAAAAACAGCTGGTGCCCATGGAAAAGCTCTGCTGCTGATTTGTTTAACCCTAGGACAGGAGACAGGTAAAATCCACCCAAAAAAAAGTTGTGTTGCCAAAGTAAAAGAAAATATGTTATTTTTTCATCACCAAAAATGCATTTTTCTCTGTTTTTATCAAACACTGTGGAAATATTGACGGATGCAAATTAAGCTTGTGTTAGAAATGGTGAAACAAAAGAACATCTTGTGAAGCTTAAAAACAAATCCTGTGTTTTAGTGTATAATTTAAAGTATAAGAATCAAAGAGCTGTTTGGATGGTATTTGAGCTACAGGTAACATTGGCAGCAGTCAGTAATTAGTTTACTTGGAGATGCTGGACACAAGCCTTCTCATCATGACACATAGCATGCAGTGTTTCCAGCGGAGAGAATGAACTCTGACTGCATTGCACAAGAGGCACATGAACAACGAGGTTCGGGGTGCCCGGGATGAAGGAGCAGCAGGGGGTTTCTCCAGTGGAGGAGGTTCAGTGTTTGCCTGAGGAGCATTGTGAAAACCAGACTCGGAAAGTGCTTTGGCATTTATATTACAGAGTTTTTACAGCTTCTTCTTTACCTCCTTTTTCATCATCTGTATGAAAATATTATTATATTCTCCAATGCAACACCCTCTGGAGCACAATCTGGGCTCTCAGACCTATTAGAGTAATAAACATGCAAAGAAGATCTCCATATGGACAAGAACCATGAAGTAAGCTGGGTCCTGTTAGTCTTGGTTTGAGTCTTTTAATGTGCCTCTTGTAAGACATTTGTTGGGGCTCTTTCCTACATACCAAGAGCTTAGGATATATGAGCTTAGGTTATTGCCCATGCTCTGCCTAAACACCAGGTTTCTGAAAGCTTTTGCTTAATCATGCTGACAATCAGGCAAACCAGCAAACAAACAGCAAACATCATGTACATCTACCTCAGAGGCAGACAAATAGTGAGAATATCTAAAACAATTTCTAATAGTGTTTCAAGCATTCTTTGCACTGTCATCCACATTAAAATACGAGGAGCAAAAATTCTGGCTTTTGTTTTCTTTCACATTGATTTCACTTTCATTTTGCTGTTGTTACAAAGGATCTGAAGTCGATAACAATAACAAATCTGTGGTACAATGAAAAGGAAACAAGCAAACAAACAATGATAGCAGTTCCACTGTGGGCTCTTTCAAATAAAATGACTAAACATCCCCTGAGCCAGGCCTTTTATCAGCTGAGCTGTACCTGTCTCAGGCTGAGGCTCACCCTTTGGCTTTGGAGGAGTATGGTTGAATAATTATAATTACAAAAAAAAAACAAAAATCAAAGAATTGCACTGAACTAAATTTCTCCCTGTAACTGGGACATTGCACCAAATCAGGACGTAGGCAAAATCTCTAAAAACAGTAAGAGTAGCAATGTGGATGACTTCATTACCACCAGCAATCACCCAAGCTCATGTTGACTGTCAGATGTTACCTATTCTAATCTCATTCTTGTCATCTCCTCTTTGCTTGCTGACTAGCAAATAAGATAACTGGGGAAAAAAGGTAATGTGCCATCTAACGTCACCTTTGAGTTCTGTGGGATGTGTTTTTGTGGCAGTTGTAGAGGGCAGGTTGTGGCGCCCTGACCTGTAGTTTCTCCAAAAGGATAATGAGCCCCATGGCTGCCCAAATGAATGGCGTGGGTGGCCAAGGTTCAGTCTGTTTCCCTATAATGAGCTTCCATCCTTTCTACAATAAGCCACAAGGCTTTTCTGCGCCTTTTAATTCCTCCTATAAGAAGTATGGACAAAAAGCAGAGTTCAAATATGTAAATAGCCTTGAGCGTGATCATGCACACCATTGTGTGGAAACGTGAGCGTGAAACAATAAGAAATGCAACACCAGCTGACATTTTGAGGTCAGCGTCATTCCTCTCTACATCTCTGGCTCCTCAGGATTCCTGATTAGTTGTAGTGGCTTTGAGGGGGACATTCTCACTGTTTGTCCATGGAGCTAATTAAGAGCGACGCACAAAGCAACAAACAAAACAACATATCAGCTATATTAAATCTCTTCTGAAGGCACTGAGTAGTACAAACATGCCACTCACTCAGCCTCCCACCCCCACTCTCAGGTCGTGGTGTGCTTGGTGCTGAGAAGACAGAGAAAGTAGACAGTGCAGTGATTTTGGCCATCAAACACATGTCATCTTCCCCGAGTGGGCAGGGAACAGAGGTGGCCGAGGGAGACAGTTTGTCAGCACACTATTGTGTGATGGGTGAATAAACGTAGTGTGTTTGCGTGCGCTTGCGCTCACGCGCACATGTGTGTGTGTGTGTGTGTGTGGCAGGGGCTGAGGGGACCAGATAAGCGGTAGACAGGAGGGAGAGGACAGTCACTCACAGTGCAGGGACTTTTCAAGTGCAAGCCTGTCAAGCATGGACTCCTGTGACAGCCGCACTGAACTCCTGGTGAGCTACTATTTCCCCTTCCATGGTCAAGATTACGATGATTGTCCTCACTGCAAAGGCCACCCATAAAGTCACAGAACACAGATGTTAGGCAGTCAGGCTGGGAATGGCTGAAATTCCTCGGTCTGCGGTGGTATAACATAGACATGGACTGAAATCAGCCTGAACCTCACCTGGCTGTCCTGTGGTGAATTGTGCAGGTATGTATTTGTGAAGTAAGAAAGTAACATTGCAGTACCAACACATGTGTTAGCAGTGCAAAGACGGAGATTTTACACCTGGAGTCTTCCATGTCAGTAAAAGAGCAAAAGAACAACTTTATTGGAAACTTAGATTTCACTTGTCTCACAGTGAGAGAAATCATTATCAACTACAGAGGAGAGGACATAAAAGTGCCGGAGGCAGTTCCATTTTTGGGAGATGAAGACACATGTAGAACAGTGATTTTCATACCCTCATGAATTTAAAACATCTCCTGGTTTTGCTTTATTGTTCCTTAATTAGTGACAGAAACAGGTGTGAACATGGTCCAGTGGAATAAACAGTGAGTGGCATTTGCTGCTGCAGAGTCATTGGTTTCCACAGAGCACTGTGGGGCCGAGGGAGGTTAGGGGTTAGGGTTAATTTCGTTGAGTCTTTGAAGCTACCACTAATGGCTGCTGACAGGAGCCCTGTCCAGACCTGTACCATTAATCCGATGCCATCTGAATGTGTTGGCTCTACAGGTGCTGGTCATAAAATTAGAATATCACGAAAAAGTTGATTTATTTCAGTAATTCCATTCAAAAAGTGAAACTTGTATATTATATTCATTCATTACACACAGACTGATATATTTCAAATGTTTGTTTCTTTTAATTTTGATGATTATAACTGAAAACTAATGAAAACCCCAAATTCAGTATCTCAGTTAAGAATATTGTGAAAAGGTTCAATATTGAAGACACCTGGTGCCACGCTCTAATCAGCTAATTAATGCAAAAACACCTGCAAATTCCTTTAAATGGTCTCTCAGTCTAGTTCTGTAGCTACACAATCATGGGGAAGACTGCTGACTTGACAGTTGTCCAAAAGATGACCTTTGACACCTTGCACAAGGAGGGCAAGACACAAAAGGTCATTGCTAAAAAGGCTGGCTGTTCACAGAGCTCTGTGTCAGTTATAATCATCAAAATTAAAAGAAATAAACATTTGAAATATATCAGTCTGTGTGTACTGAATGAATATAATATACAAGTTTCACTTTTTGAAGGGAATTGCTGAAATAAATCAACTTTTTCATGATATTCTAATTTTATGACCAGCACCTGTATGTGCAACACGACAACTATTTTTATGCAAAATTTGCAATGACTGTCTTAGTGGGTCAGCCCTGGTAGCCTTTCCATAGAACTTCAACACCATACAAGTCTAAACTGCATATTTTCACGATTCAAGATTCTTTATTGTCATGTCTATAGTTGCAAGCAGCAACAGAAACAAAAAGGTGTTTTGAATGGAATGAAGCAGTGCAAATAAATTTAAAAACAATATAACTAAAAATAAATAGACTAAGATATAAACAGCAATAAGGCCAGCAGCCAGGGGCATTCATACTGATTAGTGAGAGCCTAAGTGTTGAAGTGCATATGCTGTACTCTGCAATTAAGTTTTTGCATAACAAGAATTGTGCAAATGTTCAAAGAAGGTCCCTGGTCACAGTTTGCTTAGTGCTCTCACAGCCTATGGGAAGAAGCTGAAAGTTAAAAAGTCTGCTGGATCTACAGTTGATGTTCCTGAATAAATAGACAGAGAACAGGCTGTGAGATGGGTGGTAAGGGTCTTTTAGGATATCTGGATTTTGAGAATTAAGAGTTTTGTTTACATTGTATTTACAAAAATACATTTACAAAAAAAAAAAACATTTACAATGTATTTTTGCCATTTCTAATCCAGGAGACAAAGCCCTCCATTGGAGCAGTGCACTCTCGCGCGCGCCACACACACACACACACACACACAAAAGCGCTACATAGGTGGCAAAGGCAGTGAAAACTAAATGTTCAAAATTATTAAAATACACTGGAGCTGGTGCTGACATAAATGCAACAAGTCTTTTGGTTGTACAGCCAAATTCAGACATTTCGTGTCTCTGCTGTGGGAATGTTTGGATGAATCCTGGAGAAATACTAATACAACTGACCTGTGTCTGAATTACAGTGAAAGAAATGCTCACACCTGGCTTTTTATGTTGCTTTTTAAGCCCTTTACAAACACGGGATATGTAACATTGGTTGCTTCATTAGTCTATTTAAATAATGGTGATCTTTCATTCTGACAGGGGTTGGTTGTAAGTTATTGTTTCTCTCATCTTCACAGAGTTGTTTCGGAAAGAGCAGCAGTGTACAAGCAATATTTTCATTATGAAATTGACCCGATCAAGTGCAAAAATTAAAATGCAGACAAACATGACTGGGTTCAAGGAGAAAGTTTTATTGTTGTTTATGGCATTCTGCAAAACAAGCCATTTTTAGTGAGCTGCGACTGAATACTTAGTGTTCAAAGTGATATGCAAATATCTTTAGGTCCTACTTAATAAGATTGTGATCCTGAATTTTACAAAGAAGTGACCGGGATATTCATCAGGACATCAAGCTGATCCGTTCAGATGTTAGATTAAGAGACAAGAGTATTTCCCCATGCTTTCTAGCACTAGGCTCTGACTTTTCTAAGAATTGGTGTAATCTGACCTTTGACAATTTAGCGAATTGCCACTAACCTGTCTTGCATGAATGAAGAGACAGAGTTTATTTGTCAATGATCCAACAAATATGACTCAAGCTGACAATTTTTTTGTTTTTTTCCCCCCAATGTACTGTCACTGTTTCATTGCCTTCAGGTATCCAAAGGCAGTAGGTCTGTCTGACTTTGTGTTCTATGTTGTTTAAAACTTGCAGCTTCTGACACATCATGTTGCATGTCAGCCAGAGAAAATGCAATCCATCATTGCATGCCTGGATCCATAAAAATGCAAACAGGCGCGTGTTTGCATATTCGGACAAATATGGAAGTGGAGTGTTGCACACACCCTAATTCTCAAAGCAGAATGTTTGCTTATATCTCGCTTAGCCTACTTGATCTGCGACCTGGTCAGCCAACCATAATATTTGCCATGTGGCAGTCAAAACAGGTTTGACTCTTCATTCGGGACCATTCCATGCACATTGAGTTAACAGGTTTCCGGTGTAGTGAGGGCATGTCAACTGAAGAATGCAGTAATCAATCATATCTCACTTCAGGCATGCTTGAGCTAAACCACAGCCTACCACCATCTTTCCTCTCCCCTACATCCTTTTTGCTGTGTCTGTGTCTCTTGAGCACATAGTGCGGGAAACGCTTAATGAATCAGACAAGCTGTTCACATGGACAATAATGAGCAGGTTTTGGTTGAGGGGAACCACAATTTCTACTTTCCACTAAAGCACTTGAGCTAGTGTTACAACAATAATGAATGGTACCACAGGGATCGCTGCTTAATATACTCTTATTAATAGGGCAATACCACACCAGAATTGCATATTGTACATCGCCAAATGCAATTACTATCTTTCTAAGATTTTCAGGAATATAAAGCTAACTCACTGTTTAGGAATTCCTCTTAACAAACTAAATTAGGTTATTCAATGTAAACAATGAAAAAGCATATCTGCAGCAATAAGCCACTTTAGAGGGCTTTGATGTATTCATGGATAAATTGCCATATCCCCCACCCCCCCTGCAGTGGCCCTCAGGACAATGTTTTAACTGATATAAATCAGCTTTACTGCAACTGGTCAAAATTTCCTTATTCACATCACAGGGCTTTCAAGTGATCATCTATCAGCAAAACTAATCTATTTTCCTCTCAAAAGGGGCCCTTTTTCATTTCAATTCATGGATCCACTTAATTTGAGCACGACCTTTTTTAATACAACACATATTATGTGGAACAGTTGTACCCTTGAGCAATGTACTTTACCTGCATTTCACTGGTTCAAAGCTTCGCTTTGCAAATGGGTTCCAGAATTTGTGAGTCACTTGGGATGAAAGCCTCTGCCAAACCATGAAATAATAACACTAATATTTACATAAGGTCTCAATTGCTGCTAATTCTTTTATTTCCTACCATGTGTAATAATATGATTGACAGTTCCTCACAGTGTCGTTAGTTTTTGACAGACAGTAGGGCACAACCCTGGCCTGCAAGCCCCCCTGCCATTGTAAAATACAGTTTATCTAAGTCACATTGGATTTTGGGTGTGTCTTGACTGAGGTCTAAACTTCCTTCCAGACCCTTATTGTCTAAAAAAAGCTCTAATCAGGGTGAGGATGTGGCCTTACACGTGCACTAACAGGGAAAGTACAGAGAACACAAAAGCTGAGGATGTGTTTAAGACAAGAATGGAAAAATGCAATCAGGAAATACTGGAAGGAAGGCAACTGCAGAGAGCAAGTGGCCAGTTAATAATAGAGCTGATAAGAGAGCAGCGTAACCCAAACAGTATGCAGACTAACTCCTTTAAATCTGGTCTTGCAGAAAAAATAAGTTAATGATTTGCATGACTCCTGCAATGCCCATGAGCTGACTGTGCAGACACAATGAAATATAGCGAATAATTCCTGCATCTTAGCCACCCCACCGCCTCCACCACCCTTACGCTTAAATATGTAGCTTACAACGAGATTAGAAGATTCACATAACAGCTAATTCAGTTTTATATTGTAAAAATGATCAAACACATTAAAGTTGAGTGATTTCAGCGCACACAAACACATTTAGCATTTTTGCTGTTTTCCAACACCAACAGTCTTCCAATGCAGCCGCCACTGAAAATCATCATTTGTTATTTCCTGCACTAGGCAAGATCAGGGGACTAACAGGAAGGCTTTGTGGTAAATCAAACCTCCTTTTTTGTATCAAAACAACCTTTTCTTCATTCTCAAAAACAATCTGCTGGGCTGCTCTGTCTCCCAAACTGTCCCCAGTAACAGATGCTTATTCTTAGCCTATTGAGAAGAGATGAGGGGATCAGGCAAAAGGAACCAGTTCTCCCAGATGTGTCAAATCAAAACAAGAGTCATGTTTGTAACGGCGGGGGTCTGGTTCTCATCTTATGCTGTCTTTTCTGAGTGATCCAGTTTCTTATTCAATTAGGAAACAAATAAATTTGGTGTGCAACTAAATAGTTAATTTCGCAGTAGATAATTTCACAGACATGAAGCTGAAATGCATTTATTTACCTGCCATTTTTCATAAAGCTGATTTACAAGTACTGACCTGTAACCCCCCCCCCCCGCCATCCCCCTCCAGAAAACAGCGAGGGTCGTAGACTCCTTTAGTCAGATGGAAAAGATCTATTGACCCTTAAGACAGCTGAGGTGCACTGGTAGATGTTTAGCTCCCTTTCTTGGCCAGTCTTTGGGCCTGAACACAAGGGACCTTTGTGTTTCTCTCTCCTTTGGCTGGCAGCTGTGGGCTAAGCACTCATCCATAGATCTACACATTTGCAATTTTGAAGACGTAGAAGCAAAACCCTTTTTTTTTAACCTTCTCTCTTTTTTTTAATGTTAGAAATCTTGGAATGGAAGCACAAAGAGTATATACAGGCGAGGTTAATTAGTTTACACTGTTTTCCTTTCCAAGGAAAAGCAAAAAAAAGTAAAAAACAGAAGAAGACAAACAGTCGAGGAATGATGGACAGTGAGAGTTAATCAAATAACATTCTGAAATCCAATGGATTGACTTTACATTATATCACTACAGTGGATGTGAGTGGTTTTTACAATCTAGGGAAACTAAGATACATATTTATGCTTACAGTGAAAGGAATTTGGTATTGATTTAGAGCATGTGGGAATTAACTTAAAGGCTTTTTAGACTTAAGTGCTGTGGTATGCTTTGTTTATATCTTTCCTATTTTCATACAGGACCATGAAAGTATGTTAAACAAGTATGCCAAAGCATTCCAGATGTTGCATTTTAAATCTTGTCATTTCTACTTAGTGTAAAAGTTCAGGAACTCCATTTGGAGTAAAAGTCCCTTAAACAAGGCAGTTTTGCAGCACATTTGGTTGGATCAGCAGTCTTTGATCCACTCTTCTTCCTCCCTAACTGTTGGCTCCCCTGACCTTTTGCAAACCCAATGTGACATTCACCTTTCGAGCAAAGACAATTTGACAAATAAGTGATGACCATCCACATTTTTAATTTAGGAGTATGATGAAAAATTAACCGTGGCCAACTCAAGACCTGGATTTTTAAACAGGTCCACCTGTCTTTCCCACATTACTTTTTCCTTCCTCTCCAAGAGAGCTTCACCAGTCTGAAATTTGGGACCTGATCCGTATTGGACTAAATGAAAACCCATCGGAGCCGACTGTGGATAAATCATCCCTATCAGCAATGTGTGACCAGCTGCTGTATCATCTGTTATTAATTAATTCAATTAATAAAATGAAGTAAAAAGCTGTTATAAATGGAAGACACACTAAGGTCCATTCCACATGGGTTTGGACATATTGGCACTTAGACCCAGGTATGGTTCAATAAAGTGAGTCACAACCTGGTTTAATTAGGCTAAGACACTTTGGATCCACTGGAGCACTGCATCGGGTTCCGATTCCTCAGAACCAAGTGCGCTCTATTCTCTGCCATCAATCCATTTTACACAGTCTCAGCTCTTCCTTTGTAGCCTGCTAATGCTCCTCTTTTCCTCCACCTCCCCTCGTAACCCCCCTTCCTACCCCATAACTAATCCTTAAAATGCCTCTCACATAAAATGTGGATCTGGCATCAGACTGCCAGGAACAGGGTGAGAGAGGAGATTGGAGGAAGATTCTTAAGTTGTAACAACCCCAGTGGCAAAAAGGATGCTCCACAGACCCTGTTTCCTTTCCTCATTTGGGACTTATTCCATTATATTCCTTTGTCATCCCCTTCTCAGCATAATAACTCCTGAAAGGTAGATAACTATTAATAGAGTTCGCACAGCACTGCAGTCATATGGATTGCCCCGCAGCGCTGTGACTAAGTAGAACTGATGTCTCCTGTGACAAGCGCTCATGTTGCTGTCATCCAGGACGTGCAGGCACTCTGCATACATTACTGACTGCTGGCTTCCCCCTCTCCGTCCCCCCTTTTGGATGGCACCACAGCTGTCCCAAAGTGAATCCCAAATGAGAGGATCTGTCAGGGTTTATTTGCTGCAGGCCTTGATTTGATGCTATTACTCTGCAGATGGAGAGACTGGCTCGGTCTGCGGGAGTCGAGAGCTGCTGGTGGACATTGCTTGCCTCAGGCTTGGCCTGGTGGCACCGAAGCACATTTTGAACAAACAGAGCTGAAACTGATAGGGGGTAAAACAGTTTTTAGTCTCTTAGTGTGTCCCCCTAAAATAACAGCCTCCTCTGATTCTTCAATACACCCTCGTGTTTGTGTTCCATAGGCCAAATGACTAAATGTTTCTCTTATCTTTCTCTCATATTCCCCCTTCAGCCAGATGTTCCTCATTCATTTTTCTTAGACGCAGCTGCATGTGTAAATAATCCATGATTTCTCCTGTTAGATGGACAGATTGGGGCATATTGTGTGTCTGGTTAAGTAAGCAATCTCTTCTTTTGTACCAAGGGTGTAGGCCTGTGTTTTGTTTTGTTTTTTACTTTAACGCAACATCCTTAGCTTTTCATTTGGTCTGAAGGCGACAGACAGTCTGTGTCAAGATGATGAGGTCAATCCCTAACCATAGCCCTGGCAGATCTTAGCTGAAAGTGCTTTGCTACCTGTTCAAGGCAGATTTCCTGCTGTTGCTAGACTAGTGGCGGCTTGCCATATCACCCGTTTTGTATAAGGCCCCTGAAGCATCTTTCTTCTCTGTGGCTACCATCAACTGCAACAACCAAGAGAAAGACTGACAGCCGACCCGGCGAGGAGGTGTGCAGGCAAGTCAACCAGAACAAAAACAAAACTAGAGTCAGAGGCAGAAAGGGGGAGAGGACAGACCCTAATAATGGCCGGGCCGTGGCTTGACATGCAATGAAAAGTGACAGTGGACGAGTCATCCATTATTTATAGCAATGCAGAGCTTGGTTATTATTTTTTTTCAGCAGCATGAGCAGCGAGGGATCATGGCACAAAACAAGCAGCCAGTCGTGGCCTATTGATGTGATTGTCAGCAGACAGCGAGAGGCAAGCCCAGTGGTGAAGGAACTGTGACTGTAGCTGTGGCCTAGTATGGACAGTGCGTCTAGGACAGGATTCACCTTGACTAATGCTGACTCTGTCTCTGTCCCTCACGTTGTCATAGATACATGGAGTCAGTGTCAACTGTGGATTGCTCAAAACAATCTGGCTGCTTATGTGTAACTTGACATTTTAATGGCATAACGCAATGTTAAGTGCAATGTTAGAACATAAATGTATTTGTTAGATCTTTATTGAGCGAACCGCATTAACGCTTTGGCAGCCTACGATGTGTTTTGTTTCATAACACTACTCGTCTGTTCCACTGTGCAAAAACTCATTGTGGAAAATTCTCCAAATCATCACGGGCTGTTGATGGGGGCCAACAATCAAGTGACACATTTATCAGTGAATGGCAGAATTGCTGATGTCAGTGTGAGACCGGAGTGACTTAATCTATGTGTATGGATTAGCAGAAGTGTTCAATAGTTCTGTCCAGGCGACTGAATCGCTATCGTTGTCTCAGCTATTTATCGGAGCTGAGCAGAGACGAGTGTGCTTGGGCATGGCGTACTACAGAAGAAATGAGGAGAGATGCCACGGACACCATCAGGGCTTTTCTGGCACACAAGAACGCGCCATGACATCAGGAACAGATGTTGCACATGGTGAGGCCCATCAAGGGACAACAACTCTGCATCAGTCTATGAATATTTTAGACAGCTTACTGCTGTACTTATCAGTGAAAACACACTCATGCCGGGCAAGGACCCAGCCAGTCTGATCTTAAATTTGGGGGATGCTGTAATGATTTTACTGAAGAAGTGGGAGAAAAATGCACATTAGGTAGATGAAGTGCTGGCTTGTGAAAAGAAGGAGAAGATGTTGTGCAAGCATCCACGAGGTGAGGACAAAGCTGGCTTCATCCGGGCTCAAACAATGGCGATTCTGTCACAGCTTTGGTGTTTATTTATCTAGTGTAATGTCAGACTGTAGATCTTTTCTATATATGTGTAGAAACTGAGGTCAAAATCCACATTCCTGTAATCCACACCCTTTTCTAAGCACAGCTTGAACCAGAAGCCTTAACCTCTCTTTGACCCCTGAGGAAGAGAATCCCTCAACCTGATCCCCGGAGAGACTTTCATTACAGACAAAAACAGAATCCATGGGTGGCCAGTCATATTCTGATATCAGGGCAGAGGACATGGATTTGATATGAGCCTGGAAATAGTCCTATAGACTTCAGAGTGAGTCCTGAGTCCATGTTGAGCTTTAATGGACCTCCTCCTGCTCATCAATCACACGTAAGGAAAATGCTTAATTGCAGATTTCAGGCCAGTGCAGTAGACTGACATCATCCTAGCAGAATGGGAGAGAGGAGAGGGGGGTTTGAATTGCTTGTGAGCTGTGCAGACGGATACCACTTCCTAGTAAAGGTAAATGTCCTTCTGAGTTATGAGCTTGTAGCAGCATTTAGAGTTATGGTTGACACAGATCAGCTCAACATTCAATATCACAATTACAGTAAAAGCTGGTGTAATGTTTCTCATATGGATAGTAGCATAAACCTTAGACCCCACCAGGAACTGAAACACTGCAATACGGACACACACTACAGTATATAGGGCAGGATGTTAATCGGTCTATATTTCATACCTTAAGACTCAGTTAGGAAAATATAATTCATTTGTTTTTGAACTTTTCATATTTTTACAGAAAATGTTTTAGAGCACAAGTACAATATGTGTTTGCATTGAAAACAACGTGAAGTTTTCCCACAAGATTAGAAGATTTTGAAACAAAACAAAACTCACATTCCTCAGCTTCCAGCTCAAGCTGCACAGGGTTCAGGTTTGAGAGAGAAATGTCTTCTTTTCCTGTGGTAGTAATAATGAGGTTGATTTTATTCAGTTTAATATTCATTTGAGCTAAACACATGTTTTGTGTCAGTATGAATACATTCCCCCCCCCACTTGAGCATTATCCACTCTCCAGCCAGACAAAAGGGAACCGAAGTGACTGTAATTTTGAAGCACAACTTCGTTCGCCATGACTGACATCTCTTTTTTTTAATTGACCCCAGGTCAAATAGGGACTGGGATAATATTTTGTTAAATTATTCTCATTTCCCTGTGAATCACATTTCCATATATCTTCACTTCATGCCTTATTTATTACCTCCCTACAATTACCATGCAAACGATGTCTTAACTGTCACCCCTTTCTCCCTCTGAACAGTTTAGTAAATATCAAACCATATTTATTATTAATAAACCCACAGCTGAAAACCCCCTTTTTATTTATAAATTATTCACACACTCAAAAGCTTGGGGAGTAAGGGTGCCTCTCCATTTGATGCCATGGAGGCCAATATAATTAAGACTATTGGCTCAAACTGATGCTGGTGCAAGTATTATCCTTTTGCCCTCATCTATCTGTCCATCTGTGCGTGCCATAAGAGATCATACATTTCAATCACAGCAGCGTGCCTGGTGACAGACTTTGCACAATGGATGTTGATTTTATTATCACAGCACAACTGCTGGAGACACCCCGCTGTTTTACAGCTCACCCAAACCCTGCCTTCAGTCACTTCTTGATGGTTTCACACATGCACACTGTGGCCTGCAACACACACAATGTGTGTTTTGTGTGTGTGTGTGTGTGTGTGAGAGAGAGAGAGATAGAGAGAGAGAATGATGAATGATTTCCTTTGATTATCCTTCCTATACCCAATGTGATTTGCACTCTGACACAAGTAAGTACAATAAACAAGTATCTGTCTGTGTCTTTCCCTCTCACTCACTCACTCATTCACACACACACATTCAGACACGCTCATTTACCCATGTGCTCAGTCACACTAACCTGGGTTGGCTTCCCAGCTGTGCAAGCTGTTTTTTCCATCAACATGTGTTTACTGGCAGGGGACCCTTATGTTTGCATTACAGGGAGGCAATAAACAGGAAGGCCAGCCCCAGGGTTTTAAAACTACTGTTTTGGGGGGGAACCCTCATGAGGCATGAGCCCTAATCACCGCGTGGTTCAGTGTTTAATTAAATGCATTGCTAAATGTCAAAAAGGGAGATTCTTATTTTTGCGGTTGATGTTTTTTTATTTATTCATTCATTTATTTATTTATTTGGAACACATCAACACATGCTGAAGTCCTCAGTGTCCACGTCTACACACTTTGATGAATTTTTCACAGTGTTATGGCGCTTCAACCACCTGGATGTGCTAACAGGGCACATGTGTTTGTGTCTTTGTCTCTGTATGTGTGTGTGTGCATGTGTGTGTGTGTGTGTGTGTGTGTGTGTGTGTTTGTGTGTGTATATCTAAATGGAGGATGTGTTAACATTAAATTCATTCTTTGCATGTGTGAAAGACTGATTAACCAGATGACTCCAAGGCCTATTATTTTTGGTTAATCAATAGATTCTTGAATAACTAATGAACAACATCAAAGAGCAAGCCTACAAACAGCCACAGGCAAGTGATAGACTGCAGTGTTTTCATCTCTTTATAGAAGCCTTAGCTTTTGTTGAAAAATGATAATGATTCTGCTCACTTTAGTGCCCACTACATGACGGTGAACAAACACTAAATGAACTAACTTATATGAACTTATACCAAAACCAACTAAAAATCCAATTACCATTTGGACTGAAATAATAGTGGCTAGGGTAAATGTCATTAGTTGTTTGGGTGAAACTGAGTGCATAAAAGACAATAAGCATATTAACAAAACAAGTTTACTTTTCTGACACAGCAGTTGATGATTTAGGCTATTATTTAAACAGTGTTAGGGTTTAAGAGTCAAGTGATCATTACACAGTTTTGGCCAAACAAACAAAGCTGATTCTGTAAAAACGTAACTTCATTTCCATCTTAATTAATTTCTAAATCTGTTGCATAATGGAAGGCAGGGATTCAGATGCTAAAATTGGCCTATGTCTGACCAGAACACAAAAGTTGTTGTGTGACTTCACTGAGAAGAAGGGAGATTTTCTGCCTTTTTCAAACAAAATTATTCTTTAGATTTTTCTTCTCACACACAAATTTTGTATGTAAAGCACAGTTCATGAATAAATGAAGAAGATACAGTTACTGTATTATGCATATTAAAGTTTAAAATTTGGGAATCTGAAATTCAGTAGAATATTGAGTATGTTACAATAAAGGCTCTTATATAGTACTCTGAAAAAATATTTGCCCCCTTCCTGTGATAGTTTTTTTTTTTTTGCATGTTTGTCACATTGATGACTCATCCAGGAAGTCACTGAAGAACCAAGAACAGCATCTGATGAGCTGAAGGCCTCAGTTAAGGTCAATGTTCATGATTAAACAATAAGAAAGAGACTGGGTAAAAATGGCATTCATTTGGATCAAAAAGAACACAAAGGTTCATCTCACCTTTACCAAAATATACCTTGATGACCCCCAAGACTTTTGGGAAAATATTCTGTGGGCTGATGAGCAAAAAGTTTAACACTTCAAAAAGTTTGAGTGCCGTTACATCTGGCAGAAAACTAACAAAGCATTTCATAGAAAGAACATCATACCAACAGTCAAACACAGTGGTGGTAGTGTAATGGTCTGTGGCTGCTTCGCTGCTTCAGGACCTGGACAACTTGCCTTAATTGATGGAACCGTGAATTTGGCTGTCCAACAGAGAATCCTGAAGGAAAATGTCCAGCCAGCAGTTCATGCCCTGAAGCTTAAGAGCACTGGGGTTATACAGCAGAACAATGATCTGAAACACACCAGCATATCTACCTCTGGATGGCTCAGAAAACAAAATGAAGCTTTTGGCGTGAGCTAGTCATAGTCCGGACTTAAATCTGATTGAAATCCTTTGGTATGATCTTAAACAGGCCTTTCATGCTCGAAAACCCTCCACTGCGTCTGAATTTAAACAATTCTGCAAGGAAGAGTCAGCCAAAATTTCTCCACAGTGGCGTGAAAGACTCATTGCCAGTTACTGCAAAGGACTGCAGTTCTAGCTGCCAAGGGTTATTAGGTTTAGGGGGCAATTACTTTTTCACACAGGGCCAGGCAGGTTCGTGAAAAAAAATGTCTTTTTATCTTAGTTACTGCTGTGCGTGTGTGTCTTGCTGTTACTTTTTAAAGCTTTTGTTTGTGCGTGTTCGTTTATCGAAAACAGGAATGAGACAAAAACACATGGGAATAAGGAGTCCAATTATTAAATTTAATTAAGCCATTTTCAAACAGTTGACAGATATCTGGACCAGACTGCATGTCATACCCGTGAGATGACATAGAGTACTGGTGCCCTTTCATTCAGCTTACAGTTCCAATATACTCACCGCTTATCAGTGTTGGTTACATCATATACAAAGCAATAATCGTGCAAAACAACAGCTGGGTGTTTAATGACCTCGGAGTCTCCATTTTATCGCTTGTTTGGTCTCCGTCAGGCTGACCATCGCCACCCGACAGAATCCTGGCGTCTTATTATTACTAATCTTTTAGTGATACAGACATACCTAGAATGATGCCTTAGCTGAAACCAAACATCCTATACTTGTGTATTTTAATCAATTATGCTTTTTCCAGACAAATTTCTCAGGGAAATAAATGTAGATTTAGTAAAGACAATCATATAGCACGAATACCCTTCATTTGGATAGCTTTTTTTTCCTTAAAAAATGAAATCATCATTTAAAAACTGCATTTTGTATTTACTCTGATTTTTTTTTTTTGTCTAATATTAAAATTTGTTTGCTGATCTGAAACATTTAAGTGTAACAAATGTGCAAAAAACTAAGAAAACAGGAAAGGGGCAAATACTTTTTCATTCTGTAAATGATTTGGAGTATGAGAAGTAAACTGGTGACCACAGCAGGAGTCTACATTTCCCCCTACAGAACACGGGCCACATTGCCTTTCCAGCATTATATTCTGTGGATTCATATTTTCAAGTGTTTTTCCACCCAAAGCTGTTAGAGTAGTCATTTAACTGAGAATAAGTTTTTTTTAAATGCCCCCCTCGTGATGCCCGCTCAGCCAATAGCAGCCCCCTAGGGGCGGGGGGCCACCCCACACACACACACACGCGCACGCACCCACCCGCCACCCCCCCGGCAAGCATCTGAGGAAGAGGGGCTCCTCTGGCTCAGCTTCTGCCAGATTTGGCTACCCACTACCACCACCAGATGACTGTCAGTGCGCATTTCCAATTGGCAGGAGGGAGAGAGAAGTAAACCGAGGAGACCGATCGGGGAAGAGTATGAGAGAGAAGCGGGAGTGAGTGTGTTACAGAGGGAACACAGACTCCAGCAGAGGGGCGAGAGGTAACTTCACCGAGGTTATCACTGCGCACTGTCGAGGAGGAGTGATCGCTTTTTTCGTGCAGCATGCTGAAGCAGGTTACAAAGTGGACTCTGGATGAATCTACTGATTGAAATGCCCGATTCTCTAATGGACTGTTGGAGAACACAGTGAGGCAAGAGCTGTGCCACAGTGGCAAGGAACGGACACTGGGAAAGAAGCTGATGCAGAAGGGAAAGTTATCAACTGTGGAGATGTATTGTTGACTGCGAGTTTACTGACTGTTCGGACCATTCTGAGTCATTTCTTTAAACTGGATGTTATTATAGACGAATCTCCGGTGATCCTCATCCCGGTGCCGCGGTGGACCATAACCAGCTCAGTCGCATAGACGGAGCAAGACTCTTCCCATAGAAAAACAATCAGCGGGCAGAACAACTAAAATGTCTTCGTTATACCTCATCTTTTGCCTTATGGTCACAGGTAGGATATGCTTTGATTTGTTATCATTTACCACGCAGGTCTTTATTACTGGGAAGGATGGACCGCGCTCCATACTGGCGCGCTGCGTCAAGCCATTCAGTGCGCTGCTATAGTAGCGGGGCATCTGGTCTGCTGCAATGCTACATTTCACTGCTGTTAATTGCTGGTAAATGTTTAATTAGTTTTGAGCGAGTGATTACATCAGGAGGTTTTACTGTCTGCGAGCAGTCCTGGATGCGAAATGGCACTGCGTAACTGGGGTTTGCAGTGATTTTTTTCCCTGTTATTCAAACATCGGAAGGCTGAGCGAAGTGATCTTTCTGTTTTAATGGATAGGCTCAGGATTATGATTCGAGGGCGCACAAACGGAAAGTTCAACTTATATGATTTCTTAAACCTGGGTACTGGTTGCGCCGGACGGCAGTTTCTCTTCACATGCGAGTGTGTCTGGGAATGGCCGAGAATGGTTATTTAAGCAGGTGAGAACAGAACAACTAGAGCTGGGAATGAGATATCTCAATGCAGCGCGCTGCATCCTTTGCCCCGAAGTTGGTCAGTGTTGCACACACTGATATCCCGTAATCAAAAACTAAAGCCAGAGGGGGGGTTCTTCTGGGCTGATAGGGTAGCGTCTAAAGTTTTCTTTTTTCTTTTCCTGTGGTGCGTAAACGGGCAAAAACAGACATAGTATATCCATCACGGGGGGCAGCGTGGTCTCCCCGGGGACATGCATTTGAGATGAAGAGTGAGTGCGGGAAAGAGGGGGGGGGGGTAGCGAGTAAGTAAGCGGCAGAGAGAATGAGAGAGAGACACAAACTAGAGAGGGAGAGCATTTGTTTTCTTGAGACGGGCAGACATAATGCACCTGTTTGCCCCCACTCCCTTCTACCCAAACACCACTGCCGACCCCTGTTGCTTTTTATTTGCAGAACGGAGTTTGAGTCATTATAGCAAAAATATTCATAATATCCAATATCAACATGTCAAAGTGTTTTGATTTTCAAGACATTTTGAAAAACTTAATTAAGTTTTGACGCACGCATTGTTTCAAAAATGTGATTTGACAGCTTTGTGCTCCATCCACACTTCAACATTTTAACTTATTATTAGTTATCCTTTAACTGAATAAACATAATGATCCCAAAAAAAAAAACAGATGTGTTTTTTCTGCGTAAATGCAATCATTACGAACGAACAGGCTTTTTGAACAGCTGGTATAATTTATTTGAATCGTTTTGTGCTGCTCTTGTTGCAGAAAAGAAGCTTTCAGCAATTAACACTGAGCAACTGTTGACTTATCAGCATTTTTCAGCGTCGATAAACTAGCGCGTGGTATTAACACTTTTTTGGGGGGAGAAAAAAATAATTAAATTTAAATGCACCAGAATAGACAACAACATCACGCTAAACACAGATGTTCTCCGGGGCGGGGAGAAAAGATGGAATAATGAAACTGAAATCCTTTAGGCTTTTTGTCTCTTCGCCTCAGACAGACACAGTGTAGTTTCCTGACGGAATCACGCACACTTTCACCAGCTCTCAGCAAAAAAGGCAAAGCGTGCCTAATGGCCATTTGTTGTGCATACATCTTTATCCTCAGTGTGGTTTTGTCATTATTCAAGGCTCGGGGGAGGGATATGACACCAGTAAACCTCCACTCCCTGACAGACTTGCAACAGCTGGATGAGAAGGAGCAGTAGCCAGACAGTGGCATATTTTCCGGACCCCCAACACACACACGCGCATGCACACACTTTCTCTATCTTCCCCCTTTCACACTCAGGCACGCAAATAATGAAAATGGTAACAGCTGCCCTAATTAGAACCTAAGAGACCCTAGACCTCATTTATTGTGTCAGTCTTATAAAGAGTCACAGATGCTCGAAATTCTTTGCACTCATAAATGTATTTTGCAGTACTGAAATTTGGCTCCAACACATGGCTTCACTTTGAAATTTATGTATGGCATATTGCATACATTTGTGAGTATGTAGTCTTGTACAACACAGATAATTTACTTTCCCGGATAGTCCCCTGGGCTCCCAGAGGAATTGGATTCCACACTGAATCAGTATTCTGAGTAATCTTCAGTGAGCTCTTCTTTGGAACCTTTTGCTTTGGGTCGCTTGCGTCTCATCGGGCCAAGTTCAAAGGCTGTGAGCTGAGATTACAAGTTTCTCTCCATTCCTCTTAAGTCGTGTCACCACTCATGTTTCACTATAGTGTGGCAGTGTGGAAATTTTCCACCTTGCTTCTTCTCACAGCTCTTTTGCCTGGTTGCAGAATGTGTGACTGTGGAACACGGGGACAGGAGAGCGTATCTGCTTAATGGGCCGCAGGCAGATGGGAGACTTTCACCAACGGTTGAAAGTCTGTTCACATTCATACCTCATACAGACACAAACATAGAAATAAACTCTAGCTGAGGAAGTGATAAATGTAGCCTGAGCTGTCTCCTCCCCACCCTACCACCCTTGGTTCTCCCATTACCAGATTTGTCTTTAAAATATGGAGTACAACAGTGCTTGAGGATGCAATAACAACATGACCTAGGAGGTTTTGTTTTAGGGAACTGCGCATATTTCATGAACTCCTGTTTTGCTGCTCTTTGAATTCTTGTGGAGGGAGTCAGACTGAAGACAAAGTTGGGAGTGGAAGATGGAGGGAGGGGACTCTTACAGGAGGGGTAAGACTCGGATGTGTCACCAGTGTCTTGATGATTAAGTGGACAAGCAGTGGGTAGACACAGAAGAAGACCGCTGAGCATTGTTAACCTTTTCCCCGAGTTGTTACGCTTGTCTCTGTCACACAAACGCACACACACAAACATACCAATGCTCTCTTTCTCTTTGTTTTACTTCCTCATTTTCTCTCCCTGTATCATGCTTCTTTCTTTGCTTTTCCTCTGTGATGACAAAGATCGAAGATAAAGCAGAGAGACTAAGTGGCAGAAAGTTTGGAGGTAAGAACTCTAACCAGCCAAGGAGGAGTGTAAGATATGAGGTGCACCAAGTGCAGACACAGCAGAATCTGAACGCAGAGTCCTGAACAGAAGTGCCTTGCAAAATTTAGGAGACAAAGTCAAGGCAAAGATACAGATAATATTTGGCCAACTCGATTTTCAGTCTATGGTGACTTTGTTGCTCATTTTTGTACCTGACATTTCTAGATGGCCACAAAACAAATGATAGATTCATATATTTTTTTAATATTTTAAACAATATCTAAGACGTGCATTTTAGCTCTCTTAAGCATTTTACCGAGGTTACAGGAGGTTAGTCAGTGACTGGCTGAGGAAGGCATTTGTCACAATTGATGTGGTCATATCCACATACAGGCGCACACAAACCAGCATTAATGAAAGTCCAAAAATCTGCAATAATGACCTGTTGCTTCCTTTCATCCTGAAGACCCGTTACGCACATGAGGCATTGTCTTTCTGCCCTTCTTCATATCCTCCGAGTCCCCCTTCCTGCACACACACACTTGCAGCATTTACGGAAGAAGAAACTGGGATGAGAAAGGAAACAATGGGGCTTCATAATGTTGCTTGTCTCTAATCAGCTTTGCCATATGGGTAAACACAGATAAAGAACTTGGCAGTGTGTCCTGAGGCTTTGTTATCAGCTGTTAGCAACTTAAGTGGATGTGCACACTGGTGTGGCTCAACACAGGAAGCCCAAGTAGCCAAGTAGCAAACTGTTGATGACACTTGGCCTCTGCGATATTCCTATTACCTCTGCCCACCCATCCGCTTTTCCCTCTTTACTCCGTCCTTGTGTCTGTCTCTGCACATCCTCAGCATGTCTTCCTCTGGGGTGGTTTGAGGAGCCGGAAAGGAAATGACAGGGAACAGGACAATGGTAGCTTCCTGCCATTTCCTAGAGTCTTCTTCCACAGTTGTGACTCTTCAGGCTGTATCACGAGCATACAGAGACGGGTGGGGACAGCACAAATTTGTTGACTCTTTCATTCTTCTGTACAAACAGAGTAATGGAAAGAATAGAGAGAGAAAGAAAGTGGGATTAATTCTGTGCATGTCATTAAAACAGACCCCAAGGGAAAGAGTTGTATTTATACAGTCGCAGCTATTTTAAGAAAGAATTGTATTGCATTATCTTCCCCTAAAATGCAAGTGTCACTTCCTTTTAGAAAGATATATCACCATTTCAAAAGACCTTAAGCCCAGAAACCAACATACAACAGATGCACTAGACCACACATTCATTTTTATTTTCCAATCAATTCTTGCCCTGCAAGACAAGAATTTCATATCTCCTGCCGAGACACAGAAACCAACAGCAAATTGAAATTTATCTTCTGCGTTGCAGCAATATCTGTTCCTGTGTTATCTCCACCAGCCGCTTTCCTTAACCTTGCATTAAAGATACAGTAGCTTTATTGGAGTACAATTCTGGCAGCTGGAAAGAGTTTCAGGAAACCGTTCAGTTAGGAATCCCATCATCCAACATTTATTTAGCACTAGATGCAGATTTATTTTACTTCTATTTTTTACTCCCTTTTACGTGAACTATGATTGGCAGTGGCACTTGATTAGAAGGACACGTGAAATATTCAGCAGCGTGCACTAGGGCTTATAGCGTGTGCACATCATCCAGAAATGAATCACAAGGAGCTCACGGAAGCAACACCCTAAACACACATGCGCACCCACAGAGGTCAAGGGCGCACACTGGGGCTGTGGATGATGAGCCGAGATGAGTGTTCGGCATCTTCGGGGCTGTGTGCTCTTTCTGGAGCGATTAGTCAAAGTCCAACTGTCTAATTAATGATGCTCCAGCTCTCAGGACATGTCATCTTCTCAACCAGCTAGGGGTGAAAAACACATTCAAGGAAACAAGAGAGTGACTGCCTGCTGCTCACTTTATTAGAAATGGAAAGGGTGTATCCTCTTGTGGGAATAAATATTCCAACTACTTGTTCCTTGAATGCCACCCTCCCTTCTTATTCTCCTTTGCATCACTCCTTCCTAGCAGTTCAAACTGCCTGGAACACCATGGCTAATATTATGTTAGTCACTCAACCATTAACCAAAATAGTGGGTTGGCTGTGGCTTGCTCTCTTCTTCCTTTGCACAATGAAAGATTGTTCTGTGCTGTTGTTGTTGTTGTTGTTGTTGTAAGATACTTTGCAAAGGATTGGAGAAAGTGTAGCCATGTCTTTTATTTACATTTCTTCAGCAGAGAATTTCAGACAGGGTTGAGAAACTCTCCCTGGGAGGTCTGCGAGAGAAGACAGCCAATTTGCTATCAACTGAGGGATGTCAGTCAAAGCGTATTGATCAAGCCTTTAACTGCAGCTCCCTCAATGGCAAAACATGTTAATGTTATTGAGCTGTGTTGAGATGTGAGTAACAGCGAAGAATGTGTGTGGGTGGTTGAGGTGGGTGGTAGTTTAACTGGTAGAAGGGTGTGTCTCTCACCTGAAGCCTGTTTTTGGCAAAGAAAGCTGATGCAAAAACAACAATGGGCTCAGCATGAGAATAGGAGGAGGAAGGGAAAGAGAGAAAAGGGAAGCAGAGGGGTCAAAGGGATTTATTGCCAGGAGCCTAGCATTTCAGGTAATGGATATGCTTGTTTCAGTGGAAACCAAACCTGCTGTTTTTCTTTCAGCATAGCAGAGGTGAACAAAAACCAAAAAAAAAAAAAAAGTTGGAACTGACTGCAAGTCCGAGGGGGATTAATAGCACCTCAGGCTAAACATTAGCTCTCAAGTGTACACTTGAATGCAAAGAAAGTGGCTGTGTGTGTACCTGTGTTAGTGTGTGAGTTGGGGAAAGCAGGTGTATGAGGGATAAGTAAGGGAGCCGCATGCTGGAAAGCTTTTCTGCTTCTGCCACATTCCTGCGAAGCATCAGCAAGGAGGGCAAGAACACATGGCTAAGTGCTTCCCAAGCTGGCTGAGGTAAACCTAACACCCCTCCTGGAGGAAGCAGCCCAACCATTGTTCCAGCACATTGCACCCGTCTGACTGAGGCATCCTAGTGCTGTGCAGATCCCAGGGGGCTGGAAAGAGAACGAAGCAGAGGAGGAGGAGAGGGACTGATTGTTCCCTGCTCAAACTATCCACAGATGGGGCTATGGCACAGGATGCTTGCTGTTTGCTTTAGAAAGTCCCAAGCGTTTGCTTTGCAGTCATGGTGTATAGAATGCTCTTGGGGATAGAGGAGAAGAGAGTTCTTGTGGAGACAACAGCAGGGGAAGGAAAGAGACAGGAGAAGAGAGAGAGAAAGACAAAGAAAGGTATAGAAAAAGGACCCTGCTTAATATGATGTCAGTGTAAATATAGTGTCATTGCCAAGAAGGGAAGACGGATGATACAGCCATACTATGATCGGGTAGTTGGGCAAAAGAGTGCTCAAGTCCTCCCCTGTATCCAAACAGAGACATATAGAGCCGAAGATAATGGAGACGGGAGGGAGAGTAAAGAGAGTGAGTGAGGAAGAGAAAAAGGAAGGGATGAGATGCAGGGAACCCAGGCTGCATCCATCATGTGGTTTGGTGCAGAAGCCATTTGTACCTATTGTTCTCTATAATTTGTTTTCTCAGAGCCTGCAACGGGAGGGGTGAAGGGGAGACACAAAGCTATGGCAGCCATTTATTTTTGCGCTAATTGCATAAGTGAGACAGCATAATTAGACATATAGCTAAACAGACAATAGGCCGAGAGATGCGCAAAGGGAGATAGACGGGGAGGTGCAGATGAATTTGAATAGATGAGAGGCATGGCCCTCTCCATTTCAAATTCAAGAGTACGAGGAAACATGTTAAATGTAGTAAAGGGGATGGAGAGGGATAAAGGGAAAGGAAAAGGGAGAGTAAAGGAGACAGGGCGATAGAAAGGATAAAAGATAAGAGGGAGGGAGAGAAAGCCCTCTTCACAGACAGTACTTTGAGGTGCGGCCCAGTGCTGCTGGAATAGTCACCTCATTTAATACACCTGCTCAGCGGGAGGGGAGGGAGAAGTATAAGGCGATGCTGTAAAGGGAAAAAGAGAAAAGGGCAAAAGAGAAGAGAGGGAAGAGGAAGCAGATCTCATCTCAGCTTCTTCAGATCAAAGGCACTGAGTGGCTACAGAAGGCTGTTTGTTGTGGCTTGTTTGGGAGGGTCTCTGTCTATGTGGGGTCATGGGTTCACCTGGTCTGCTATTTTGTTCAGGCAGCATTACACTACAACACGGGCACATACCAAACACTTCGCAGGCTACATTGCCTGAACATTTTTTTTTTTTAAGAGACTTTTTACAAAGTGCTGAAGCTGCAGGAAAGCTGATTAGCAGATGGAGGATACCTGCTGTAGAGGACAGAGAAGTCGAAAATTTGTTAAAACTATCACAGTTTGGGGAGAAACTGTGATAGTTTCACAGCAAACTGGTCTGTGATCCTAGCAAGCAGAAATCCCTCTGTTAAATTCTCTTCATGTGCTAATGGAGTTTGCATCTGCTCAGGTTCGTGTGTAGGCGGTACATGGGTGTGCTGAACATGTCATGTAGCCTTTTAGGACTGGAGTACAGGGAAAGATAAATAGGCCCTTAATGAAGCCACACAATCACAGGCCAGTTAAAACAGCTAACCAAAGATTGAAGGGCAGTCGGGCCTGATTGGAGGACTATTGAAGACAGAGAAGCTCTTGCGTCGTCACACTATAGATTCGCCACTCACTCCACTATAGCCTAACTACCCTTCTTTCTCTAAACAGTCTTCTGACACTCTATAGTGGCTCAAGTCAACTCCATGATTGTTCTGGGGAGTTCTTTAAAAGCCAATTTAAACTCGGCTCTTTGTTTAACTCCCCAGGAACTCAAGCTGGGACATATTGTATCGGCCATGTTTGTGTGTGACTGAGTTTGTCTGTGCTCTTTTGCGGTTTAGATTTCAGTTTTGTGTGAGCTGTCTTTGAGCATGTGATGTTTAGTTAAAAAGAACTGGGTGTATCTCAGAACTGGCAGAGACTAGTTTTGTGGGTGAAAGAGAGGGTGCATGAGAGAAATCAATGGCCCAATTCAACCTATTACAGCCATGACTGTTGCTGTAATGGTGTGGAAATGGACAGTAGTCATGTGGATCCCCTTTATATCTCCGGGCTTAGATCACAAGTGAAGCTCTGATTCATTTCCTCCCAGCTTTGATTTTTTTTTTAAGAAGTACTCTGAGTATTTCAAAGAGTCCCTCACATGATGGTGAGGTGGAAAAAGATCCTTCGGTTTTGTGAAATGGTGGAAACCTCTTTACTGCCAGGTTTGCCAAAGGACAAACACAACATTGGGCTGCAATTTTCCTCAACAAATAATGGCTCTTCCAGGCTTCTCTCCTTCCAGTTGTTGCCTCTTTGATCCCAGGTAATGTGTTAACAAGCAATGCCTTCATAGAGTAGCCTTACATTAGTATGTGTATTCACATTGAGGTGTGAGTGTGTCTGTGTTTGCACATGTATGGCTCTATAGTTTGCGTGTGAGTTTTCACACCAATTAATGAATTGCTTTATATGTTCACTGAGGTGCCGATGGCCTCCAGTGGGGCATTGTCCCCCCACCCCCACCCTGTGTTAACCCAAGATGGGCTGGACCTTCTTTCACACTAACTCATTAATGATACCAGTCTAATTAGTGCCTGTGGTTCCAGACAGGGGACCCCGGAAGACATGGCACCATTGTGAGTTGGCTTAATCAGGGGACCACTCAAAGACCGAGGACCCACTGCACCAGTGAGAAAGTTCACACATAGAGAGAGACCTACTTGGACTCGGACTCAAATTAGCCTGCTGGTTCATAGGGGTAGGAGTCCAAAAAAAGAAAAAGAAAAGAAGTGGCTATATTTTCAGATTTCTGACCATTGAGGATAGGCTATTTGCTCATTCCCATTTAGCTCCCTCTAGTAGTTCTCCTCCTGAGGGTGATGCAGAAATATGATTTAGCTCTCCTTCATCTCTTCATCCCTCTTCTTCACTCCAGATAATTCAATCTGTTTAATATCAAATAATCTCTCCCAATTTTTCAGCCTGTTTTAACCTTATTGCTCAAACGGCTACCTCAGGGAGCTGCGCCTCGTTCCACCTTGTTAAAAAAAAGGGGGGGGGCCACAAGAAAGAGGTAGCCCAGGAAAGAAGCACAGCAAGTAGCTCTCCAAGGAGTGCCTCAGCTTGCCATTCTCATGGGCCTTATGCGAAACTGTGGGCAAATAGATTCAAAGATAGAAGAATACTAAAGGAGACAGAGATACAGAAGACGATAAAGGGAAGACAGAAACAATCTACAAGAATCAAGGATAGAGTAGGTGATGCGAGTTGTAGTACTTGAGGTTTGGGGCTCTAACTTGTGTCCCGCAGCACTTAACATGCCCCTAGCCATCTCTCCTGGCAGTTAATTAGAATCCAATAAGGTTGCAGCCTGTTGGTCATTGTTCCTCTAGTGTGTTTACCCTTTCCAGAGGCTCCATTCGCTGCTTAATCTGCCGAGAAGCTGAATGTCAATAGGTGAGGCCAAGACTCCAGAGCCCTGGGAGAGAGGGAGAGACAGAGCAAAAGAGTGAGGATCAGGGGGTGAAGGGAAGGGGTCAGTATTCTCTTTCCCCTCAATATTGTTCTCTGACGTTCCATTTCTTTTGCACCCCCCACCCCACCCCCACCCCCTTGCATCTCTGCTTCTCTTCTTTTCTTCTCACTTCTAATCCGTCCTCTTGATTGTTCTAAGCTGCTTTCAGCCAGCCCCTGGGAGGGTGGGGGGGTTTTGGAGTCTGTTTTAATTAAGATTTAAAAGACGACTCCCTCAAGAAGGGAGATTTAAGAGCAGGATGGACTAAGCAAAGTAAATAAGTGAAGGTAGGACAGATTGTAGAGATGTCTCAGCAAATAGTAGAAATCAGTATAAGGAGAACGCTAAAAAGCTATTATTTAATACACAAGACACACCCACACACTAATGCAAACACAGGCAGACACTGAGGCATTTGAGTGGATAAGCCAAATTGGATTTCTTTATTTTATTTTTTTATTCGTAATCGCATGGCACAATCTATATAGATTGATCTAAACTTCCTGTGATTCATACCATATCCTGTGAGGGTGATAGGGGATCAGTAGTAGCCAGCAGGCAAGCTGAGGGAGTTATCGCCTCACTCTGTCTAATGATCGATCATCAGGGTTTAAGAGCCTGTAACGCTTCACTTGTTTATCAGAGCCGCAAACCAGAGGCCTCTTAGTAAATGTGACCTGCAAACTCTTGTTTTGCAGAGAGATAGATATAATGCATGAAAGAGAAGAGAGCACTCAAGGGGCACGTTTCAAAAGCTAAAACTTTGCTTATGTTGTTTTTGCAGTATAATCAGATGCGATTAGAAGCTAAACGGATTTTTCTTTGCATTCTATTTGAGCGGTAGTGCTGTGAAAGTTGCTCTTTCTCTCACGTGTAGCACACAAAAGAGGTAGCCCAGTTCAGAGTGCCCTTACGACCATGTGATTTAAGCAGGGGGGCTGCTTGGGTAGAGCATGCAGGAGGCTGGAGACATGGCACCCACTTGCTTGCCTGCTGTGCATTCTTCCGCCTGTTAACTGCACTATTCTCACATGAGCTCAATTGACCATCACACAGGCTTTACACTATTGATCTGGCGGGATGGAGACCGTATAATGTCGGCTTCAACTGAGTCAGACAATTGCGTCCGTCACATGCAGCTCCATCGGGTAATGTCTAGAAAAGTTCTAAGGTGCAGTGGATGTGTGAAAAAGCTAGGCACTTAACAGTCACATCACACCATGACAAAAGGAGATTTCTCTCGAGAAGCCTGGCCACCAGAGATACCAGCTTTGCTTTACTTTTACCATGCAAACAGTGTGTTGCAAAGTGTTATGCTGAGGAGCAGTGTGTGTTGCTACAGCCCAAGAAAAGGCGTGCGTTACATGTTTGGTAAAACAGTCACATAACACACATCTGCCCCTACTGCAAACTGCTCATTCTTTATCCAAAAAAAAAAAAACCCTAAGAAAACACACCCCAAGACAAAACACACAATGAAGTGTTTAAGTTCATCAAACCACAGACTTTGGTGCAGCCGGTAAGGTGTTAAAGGCCAGGCAAAGGTCGAGAGCCCAACCCATGGCATTCTCTGCTATGATACATCCCAACACACAGCCACCATATGTCCAGGGTTTCACAGTCAATGAGCCAACCCACCCACTGTGACAAAGACCCATTCACACTCAGTTGACTCTAAGGAAATCTGCAATGCCATGGTATGATTAGGACAGAATGCAGCACTGGTGCAGCCCTTGGCCGTTAGAGAAAAAGAATAGACTAGAACAAACGCAGAAATAAAAGGACTGTTAGGGAAAAGGATATCTAGACAAAGAACTTTAAAAAGCACTTTGACTGGATAAACGTAAGAATGATCTTGCCCCTAGCTTGCTACAGCTCCATCGCTTGCCTCCATCAAAGCCCCCTGAGACTCTCCCAGAACACTCTGCCTCCGTCACTCACAACTCTCTTAATAAGGCCAGCAGTAAACGGCAGGAAAAATATGCAAGGATGAAAGATCCTCTCTCATGTTCTTGCTTTGAGGATGTGTTTCCGGGTGTCAGGGGAAGGTGGGGAAAATGCAGCTTTAGAGTAATGCTGCATTTTAATAGAAACAATAAACTGCTTATAAAATAATATTTTGTGTCCCATATCCTGTTGTGTAGCAGCTCTGGGAACTTTTGGCAGACATGAAGAAACCCACCTAGAAGAAAACCCATGCCAAAGAATAAAGAGTGCAGAGCTCCTGGGGGAGAGATATATCTCACATATATTCTTTCACTGCAGCGATTAATATCTAGGAAAAAAAAGGTCAAACCTGACTTGAAACGGTCCAGTATATCACAGTTACATTTGGAGGCTGCATTTCATACATCAGTCCCTGCTGTGATGTCTCATCAGCCCGGTCACACTGGGGAGACCCACACTGCAGATTATCAAAGATTGATGGGGTGTCCTAGTTAAAGACAGGGGAGGAGAGATGACTGGTTAGTGCAGGGAACTATACCATGATCCTTTCCAGAGGTGATGATTGGAGGTCGCATGGCAACATACAGCCAAATGCAAACATCATCACTGCATCTGACTTATGTCAGGCTTCACTGCTGTATAATCCTGAGACCTGACCTGGGTTAAGTTGCAGACGTTGCAGTTTGGGGTTGTTGCTCTCATGCAATATATTGCTGTCTGACTCAGGAAGCTCAAATCAAGTACTAAACTTTGCATCTCATGTCTTCCACTTGCTTCTTCATCCTCCTCTTTATCAGAAGACAAAACAAACTGACAGAACAAACAGGCAGATTATCCTAAATCCTTTTTGTCTAACACACAGCCTAAAAATCTCTTATCCACTGTTCACTGTCATCCTACCCATTTCTTGTTCAGAGTGCTTGCTTAATAATTAATTGATTAATTAGTTCGCTCATTAATCATTTATTCATTAATCATGCCCTGATTTTTCTAGAGGAAGTGGTGCAATCTGAAAAAACCCTGACTTCACATTTCACTCTAATTATGCTCCTTTACTAATCAACGCTTAAGAAATGGAGTTTCAGGAAATTAGTTTTCCCCTTCCCTTCTTTTTCTCAGCACAAAGCAGAACGTATTGAGGTCGGCAGGTAACGTTTTTTTCCCCCCTCACTTCCTTGTGTTCTGGAAGCTCTTAGTCATCAGCAATTTTAAAGGAATGTTTCAAGTTACGGGGCGGTCTGATGAACAGAACATAAAATTGATGTTAAATTAAAACTTTTCATTGCCTCTGGATGAGAAAAAGAACAGGAATTCTGGTCACAGGCTATCCTCAGACATTGATTAATAAGCAGCAATTTGAAGGCTGTTTGTAAGAACAGAGAGGTGGCAGCATTGTGAATCACACACTTATTCTCTTCACCGGATCCATGGCTCTCCTGGGAGAGGAGGTAATTTGTTTAATCGCCAAGAGTTATGTTCTCTGGACAGAGAGATGGGGAAGATAGGCTAGTTCAGAAATATGTTCGGCAATGTGGAGTGAGCGTGAGAGGGAGAGCGAAGAGAAATATTTTGAACAGGTTTAATTAGGAATGTTTGTGTGCCTTTGTGTTCCTGTTGGATGCAGAGTTCACAACAGAGCTCAGCTGCTTTCTCTGAAGAGGCTCTTGTCAGCTGCTGACAAAAAAGAATTATGCATCAAATTAAAGAGAGCTCCAGTGAAATGGAGGCAAGTCGGGCATTAACCTCTAAGCTTTAAAAAGCACACATATTAAGCAACACTAATGAGACGCTCATTGAGCTGCCTGTGTTTTATATTCAAACACACACAAAAGCGCAGCTTTGACTTCAGTGTGCCACTGCAGCTTCTGAATGAGGTTGTCTCTTTTATTTATCTCACCAGCAGCAAACACTGCGTAAGTGAACAATAGCGTAGATGGCCCCTTTACTGTAATAAGATGCATACATTTACAACATTACCACCCTCATTAAAAAATAATAATAATAAAGGGGAAAAAAATATTAATTATGAAACGCACTACTTCCTATCGTGAAGAGCCAAGGGGGTCTCCACTGGGCTCAATTAGGAAGAGCAGGCCACAAATCCCTTGACTAAATTAATTGATACCCCAGAGCATTAGAGCCAGAGTCCCAGTACAGATTCTATGCAGAGAATTCCTTTGTTTTCATTTCCACTGCATTTTTTTAAAAAAGCAAGAGATGGGGGCAATTTTCACATTAGCTCTTCATTGTTTTTATGGATTTTAACATGTCATTTATTGATATATTTGTTTTGTTTACTTGTTTTATGGCTGCAGCTGAGATTGAAAAGATTTACATTTTTTCCCCCCACTCCTGTTTCATCTTCGCGCTGCCTCACTGCCACATGTTGTGAACCACTGCTATTTTATCCACCATGTCAGCTGTTATGCACACACTAAACCGGGGCTTTTGCAAGCAGCGCAAGAAGTTAATGATGTAAAAGCACAGTGAATTATATTGAAAGCCCTTCCATCCAAACACTGGCGAAAAAGGGGGAGGGAGTCAGAGAGAGAAATTGGGATGCAGAGACAGAAAGAAAAAAGAGAGAGAAGTGGGGCGTTTTGGGGGGGGGCAGAAAAGGGCTGGAACTGTGACACAGATCCCGCCAGCAGCTGTCTTGTGGTGGAAACACCAGGGGGTAAGCAGGAGTGCAATGACAAGACTAGCTCAATCAACATCTTGTCAACATGGCTGGCTGATGTGTACAGACAATTTCATACCACTACCACTGACTCCCTCCCCTTTTCTCTCCTTTTTATATGGCTTTTTATTTCCTGTCCTCCTGCCAGACAGCCAGTCACTTGCTATCTGTCTGCGTGGAGTTCGGCTCTCAGCTCCCCTAGCTCTTGGCTTCATAGTAGGGGAACTGTTTAAAAAGCTGTGCTGGAATTATACTCAGAGAGATGCTTTTGCCCACTAGAAACCCTAAAGATATGGGACTCTGACATTGAGTGTGCATCAATGTGTTCATGTGAGTGGCAAGTGTGAGAAGACAGTATAAGAATGAGTGTATTTATGGCACATTGTTGGGCACTGCAGCACACTGATTCACATACACTCACACACTGACTATGTCACATCAGCACTCTTGGGCTCTTACCCAGCCTCCCCCTTTCTTCCCTCACTCCTTCCTCTCCCTGTATGCATACCACTCTATTACACTATCCACTGCATCTGTTAGCAGCTACCCAGGGAGAAACTCGGCTGCTGCTCGCCCATGCGATCAGCCTCACTGCTGCCCTGATGTGTGCAGCGCCCTATTCCAGCAGGGAAAAAACCTCATGGTGACAGCCTCGGAGACAGACTGATTACAGCATTCCATCAATCCCCTCTCAGGCTCGCTCCTTTGCAATTGGAAGCTGACAGGAGCCCACTTTTGCCATTTTTACCTTACCTCAGTTTTTTCTGGTCTTTCTAATATATAGTGCCTATTTTTTTTTCTGTTGTTCCCCCTACCCTGCTTTCTTGAGTGTTGTGTTGACAAGCTGACACAAACCCCTGTGATTTTCACACCAGGGATGCAGAGAGCGAGAGAGAGGGAAAGGGGAAGGGGATACAGGATAGAGTAGAGGAAGGGATGGGGAGGGAAAGTGCAAGGGAGAGTCTGGCAAGAGATGACAGCTGACACAGAGTCTGGAAAAGCAGAATGATGGCAGGAAGAGTCATGGAGAAAGCAAATCAACAATTAGTAGCACCTTATATAACTCTCAATGGGAGGCTGCTAAGTATTGATTTCAGGTATCATGGCTCACTGACTGTGGTCATAAAGGTGATAAACAGTGGAATGAGAGGATCGGGTTGGATTTTAGATGGATGCAGGAATGAAAGAGAATGCCCTGGGTTAGGGTATCAGCACAGCACCAGGAGGGGGTTGGGAGGATGACTGGGTCCACTCTCTAAAAAGGGGTCTGAGCCAAGATTTTCACAATGGAATAAAGGCTGAAAGGAGAGGCTAGGAGGATTAAACTCCAGCAAAACAGCTCTTAAAAAGCTGTTAGGCTGCAATTTGGGCACAAAAAAGCAAAATGGGAGAAAAGATAGTGAGAGTGGGCGGTTGGGAGTGCAGCTGAAATGGAATGTGGGAGAGAAAAGATAGAAGAGATTCTCGATGCAGACATCTGCACAGCCACAGGCTGAAGCTGTTTGCAATGGTCCAACTCAAAGAAAAGCACAGAGGTGCTCACCCATGTAGTGCATGTGATGGGAGGCCATACTGCCATGGGGTGGTGGGTGGTATCTGTTGTTAGCGCCTTTCAAGCCCCTTAGAAGTTCGCTGAGAGTCACGGAAATGAGCTTAGTAGCCAGATCAAACATGAGATGGGTGCAGTGTCCCCTTTGGGACATACTCTTTGGTTCAGCTACTACTCAGCACTACTCTCTGTTTATATGCACACACACAAGCACACACACAGGAAAAGGAAGACAAAAGAGCCTGACTCAAAACAAAGGGATAATAATTCCATACAGAGAGAAATGGAGCTCCCATTTTCCAGCCCGATTTAGAAGCCTTATCTAGACAAGGCACAATGGATGGCATTTGGAGAAAGGGGCTGTTTATTCCAAGCTTGACACTTTTTTGCCAATTGCCTTGTTTTGTAATGTTTTTTTGTTTTTGTTTTTTTGGTCTGCTTTTCCTCCTCATTTTCTCATCTCTGGCTCTTATTGTGGGAAAACTCACACCAGCTGGGCTCGGGAGTCTGCCTTAAACCATAAGGCTGAAATGCAAGTAGATATCGGGTGCTATTTTTTAACATTTTGAATTATTACTGCACAGAGCAAATTGTCCAGTCAAGTCGAGAGCACTTACATTTATAGACCCTGCAGGACTGGATGTTGCACTCTTAGCACTGGATGGGAATGAGGACATGGCATAAAATCAGGACTAAAATAGGGACTCTTTGCAAACACTGCCAACAGCAGTTGAGTGTCATTGTAAAACATAGGAAAATGAATAGAGTGGAGAGACTAATGTTATTTATTTTTTTATTTGAAGTTTCAGACTTACTCAATTAAATTTACTTTTATGCCCTCAGATGTTATTAATATATTTATTATTTATTATTTTTCATTTTGTCAGACAGTGTAACTGATTGTGACTGCAATGATTTGGCTGTAAGTGCAATGTGTGTTAGATCCACATTTTATCTAAAGGTCAACACAAACACAAACTTGTTTCTATAGCCCAGAGGAACTCCCTCATTGATAATGCATTCCCTAGCCCCTTACCTTCACCTTATCCATCACAATAAATGAATGCCTAATCTTGAACGCAGCTTTATACTTTCCACTTTAACAAGTACGTGAGAGTCAGCCTGGGTCCCACTGGTGTAAATTTTGTCATGAGGGCTGAAGGCAAGACTCTATAGGGGTGTCAGAATGCCCTTCAGTTTGTTGTGACTGCTTGTCCACACAGAAACAGTACAGTACAGTAGTAAAAACAATGCTTTCATACTATGACACTGAACAACTGCTTGACTGGGTATCTGCAACCGTCCACATGCACATCTATTAACCTTAACCCAATGCTAACACTGACTCTAAAACAAAGTCTTAATCCTCAAAAAGCCGTTCTTACCACTGGGGAACTCAATTTTTGTACCCACAGTGACACAAGTCCCCCTGGGTTTGTGTGCAGTCAAGTTAAAGTCCCACCGGGATAACATGTACATGTGTGCGCACGCACACATGCAGAATGACCGCTTCAATCCACTTCTATCAAGGCAGATTTCCAGCGGAGGACGGATCATTGCCGACATCTGTCCATCCCTTCCTGATCCTTCCTGATGTGAACATATCCCCTATCAGTTCCAATGAAGGAGAGCGAGCAAGCAGTTCCACGGTCAACGCAAAGCTCTTTAATAGGTTTTGCCCAAGTCGGGAGGCTTTTTTGCACTTAACACAACCATGTGACAGAAACAGCAAAGTCACTGTGTCAGTAACTGCTAAATGTGCCCTCCAGTGCCTGACAAGTTGCTTACCCTATTAACACTGCCCCAACTCTGCCCACACTCATTCACACATTGAGATGAAACCGCAGACATAAACATACATAGCACATTTTCAGATAGGCAAACACACACTCAGTTCTCACAGTCAGGCAGAAATGCACCCACCCACCCACACACACACACACGCACACACACAAACACACACTTAGCCCCATGTGCATCCAGCGGTGTGAAATGATATTCCATTTTGAGAAATCCGGATTAAAATGTATCTGGCCAAATGTGTTTTTGACCTTGTTCCTGGGCGGCAAGAGCACTCACGCACATACATATAGACACAGAAAGGTAAGAAAGAGTGAATATTGCATTTTTAGTGTCAGTGTAACATTAAAGGACATCACGTGTTGTATAACTAATCTGACTCTGTACATATATACCTGCATAACATTCGAGGCAACATGATAAATAAACTCACATCCTCTGCAGAAATCTTGGAATTTCAAGGGGGATTGAAGTCTTTCTTTGTGAATGTGATTCAACTGCAGCCAATAGACAAGAGCTCCCCATTTTTAGTCTGGAGAAAAACACCGAAAACTATTTGTGTGTGTGTGTGTGTGTGTGTGTGTGTGTGTGTGTGTGTGACACTGCAGCACACCAAGAACCAGCCTCCTCACACCCACAGCTCCCTACTTCTTCTGGGTGCTTCTCTTCCACTACTTCTTTGTCTGGTTCTGTTCCTCCCTCTCTCCCCGTCAGAAATGTATTCATGTAATTAAGCTGCTAATACACCGTCAAAGAATTGTCTAATTCAGCAAGGAGGAATTAAAGGAATCTGGCATGAGTCATTAGCCAGTCGTGATGTTCTGTTGAGCATTTTCAATAAGGGATCTGGAGAGCAATGAATCACTCATATGGTGTGAAGACATTCTCTACAGCACATGCTCCATACTCTATATTTGTACGGCTGCATATGTGTGTGTGCGTATAGTGTTAATTGCCATTTGTGAGCATGAGAAATTGCATGTGGGCGAGTTAAAGAGAAGTAATTCGATGCATGTAATCCATCTAAACAATCAACCATTGCAGTGAACTATTACCCATTGTAAACATTTAGATACTCTGGGCAAGATACTTAATTACAATCAATGTTTGTACTGTTGCAAGTACAAAAAAAGAAAATCCCCAACTCGCTTTGCGAGGGGAGGAAAATAAAAACACTCAATAGCTCATAACAGCAGAATGCGAGGGACAGGCAGGGAGACTGTTAAAACAGCATTTTTTGAAAGTATGACTGGAGAATGCCAGCTTTCGGTAAATGCCTAATAGCCTTCACTCGAAGACGTTTCACTTCTTATTGACACTCTCAAATTGGCCTCCTTTGATCCTCAGTGCGTGACACACATACAGCAGTGTACCTGTTTGCACCCACAGCTCAGTCAGCTTTTAAAGCCCTTTCATAAAATGATGTACAGGGAGACAATACTGGAGAGCCAACATGCCTTGTTCTCTGATCTTTTTTTTTTTTTTTTAACATCTCAACTATCTATTAACACCTCGTTTGGCCCAGATGGAGAGTAACAGACAATGGGAGCATGTGAAAATGGGTTTTGAGGCAGTTGTTGAGAACCGCAACGGTCTAAAGTGTGGAGCGCTCATGTTCCTGATGAGCTCACTGTTTGACGGCTTTAATTGTGCTGTTGGATGACAGAGGCAGGAGGGTGCAAAGGGTGAGGGAGGCGAAGGGTAGGGTTCAGTCCACAGTGTGCCCTGAGATGAAGTGGTTAATTGAGTGCAGAATAAACAGTGCCAACAACTACGGAAGCCCCCCCTCCCCCCAAAAAAGAGAAAAAGTAGAAAGAATGGAGGGTAAAAGAGGGGGAGGAAAACAGGGGTGCGAGGGAGAAAATCCCAGCTACCCTCTGGGGGGAAAAGCTGCTATTGAAAAGCTATTAAACTTGCATTTAGCAGGATTGATTAGAAATGAAGAGGCCTATTAAAAGAGAGGGACAAGAGGACAATAGCGCGTCTCTGGCCGCCGTATGTTGCCCTCCTTTCAGTGGCTTTCTTCATGTTGGGAGGGGAGGGGGCCCTGTCTGTTTAAGCGTTCCCACCAAGAGAAGCAGTTTGGGGGGGGCTTAGCACTGCCTGAATAGAACCCTCTTTATCTTCCACTGTCCCCCTTCCTTTCCATTCTCTACCAAGCAACAAAGAGGGGAGAATGAGGGAAGGTTTTTTAAGTCCTCTTCCCAGCTCACACAGACATCCTACTTAGATAACCAACCAACTGCCTTTCTTTCTCACCTCCTGCTTTCCCCTACGAATTAGTTCCCTCTGGAGTGTTGCCATCTACCCCTGCCAGTAGGGTTTGTAATACTCAGTCTTAAGCATAGTGGCACAAACTGTAGGAACTGTGAATCCGTATTCACGCTGGGTTTCTGTATGCGTGTGAAGGCAAGCCAGCCAATCCAGAGAGACTTTGACTTAAACACAGCAGCGAAACGGCGGCAGTTGTCTCCACTGACTTTCAGCAAGCTCAAACGAATGGGTCCCGCAGGAACTTTAATGGAGTTTTGATTGTTTAACATCCATTTTTACAAAAAGCACATTGAAGGAATGGCTACGTTTTCTCTCCAGAAGCGTGTTTGCCTCATGTCAGTGAGCATGTAACCATATGGTCTTGAGAAAGAGTTAAATAAGTTATGAGGCACAGCTGACTCTTCCTCTTACAAGACACATTTATAGTGGGGAAGAAATAATATTTTCACACATGTCAGCCTTGTCCATTCTCCCAGCAAGTGCTGTGGTAACAAGAGAGTAAACTGAACAGTTTGTGGCACTGTGCTCTTTTCCGTACTTATTGTTTTTCACAGCCCATACACAGAAAGTTTCACTTTTCTCCTGATGCATCTCTGCTGGCACTGCAGAAATCTACTGCTATTACATTTTCTGAAATGAGTACATTGAGGTTTTATAGCTATTTTCTGACTTTCAGTATGAATTAGGATCTTGTCATCAAGGAAAATGTCAATTTTGATGTTCACATAGTCTCTTTTTAATTTCTCTCCCAGCAGCCACCCAAGCAGCCTACTTCTCCCAGCAGCCCCAGGACCAGGTGGTTGTATCCGGTCAATCAGTGACTCTGCCTTGTGTCATTGTGGGTTACCGGGGAATGGTACAGTGGACCAAAGATGGCCTGGCACTGGGTGGAGAGAGAGACCTACCAGGTATTATCACTGACCTCTTCTTCCGTCCAGCTCTCACCTTTTTTCCTGCTGCCCTCTCTGTGTTTAGTGCTCTCTCTGTGTGTCCTGCTGCAATTAATGCCAGGTCTCCTTAGAAATCAAGTCTCTCTCTGTCAACCTTTGGGGTTTTACACAAATGAATGGTGAGTGAACAATGTACTGCAGACCGGTTGGCTACTGCTGCACATACTGAACTTTAATTTGTTGTTTAGCATTTTAACTCCTGTAGGAAGGTGGATAATCAATTGACTTTTGCCACACATTGACATTTAAATGTGTGGCTGACTAGAGTGAAGGTGAAGAGGCTTCCTCTTGACCTTAGCCACCCCATCTTCATTGTGCCTCAATTTAAAGGACAGTCTTCCCATGTGGCAGATTTCTCACGTGTTGCATTTCTAGACTCATGCTGCTCTGCTAACACAATGGCTCAATGCCTGTCCCTGTGAGGTGCCTGTTTGCTTTCATTTGTGTCTTAAAGAGCCTTGCCACGTTTCTTTTGGCTTTGTTCAGGCCACAAGTCTGTTCATTTTATAGTCCTTTCATTATGTGTTTGTTGTTGGTTGGTTTGTTTGTCTCTGACTCTATTCTCTGTGCTGGCTTCATGCAGGCTGGACACGCTATTCCTTAATGGGCGACCCGCTATCAGGCGAGCACAGCTTGCAGATCGATTCAGCAGAGTTGGCGGATGACGCGGTGTATGAGTGTCAGGCTACACAGGCAGCGCTGCGCTCCCACCGTGCCAAGCTCACTGTACTAGGTAAGATACACAGCTCACGCATGATCCTCACAGCCAGCCCTTGTGCCAAGGCCTGCAGGCTGGCAGTGCATAGGAAAAATCAGGGGAGTGTCTTCATCATAGGACATAAAAGCTTGCGGACAACTATACTAGTAATGCATGTTCGTCACACAAAATGAATCGCTTTCACAGTGTTAAATGTCTTGAAGTTCACAGATTAAAAAAAAAAATTCAGCACCTATAGATAACATTATCTGTCTGCTTTCCTGGTGGAAAACATGTTGAAAGCACAATTCCAACAAAAGAAAACTCAGCCATGAGAAGGAAAAAAGAAACACCAGCACGCTTAGTCGTAATAATCAAGACTGTCGACGTCGAGGGTAATGTGATTGCTGCAGTCACAAATGACTTGCATGGTCGCTTGAAAGTCTGCATAGTTAGCACATTTTACAGTGAGCCACAACATTTGTCAACCGCAAGGCGGTTTTTACATTAACCTGATGTGAGTGATCTACTTCACACAGACGTTCAGAGGTGGGGTGGGGGTGGGGGTGGGGGTGTGGGTGGTGGAGAGAGGTAGAGTAGGGTTGGGTTGGAGGACGAGGAGGAGGGGGGGCCAGATCTTTTGGGAATTGGAATCGACATAGTACTGCTGGCATCTGGTGGCATGAAAAGGAATATCACTCTATAAATTAGTCCTGTCAATTGTCCATAAATTGACCTGCAAGGCAAGCATTTTTCATAAAGAAGGGAAAACTCTAAGGGAATAATTATACAGATCTGTTGCTGCAGCTTATGTGAAGATTTTTTTCCACATGGCCCCATTGTCACTGAATCTATCCATTGCATGAAGGTATCTGTGAAAATTCACTGAGACAGCGTGACAAGTGGTACAGATAGCACTGCCATGGGAGGGCAAATTAAGATCACAAGTGGCGAGTAGAAACATTTCAGCTAAATGAACAGAATCTGATGGCTCACTGTGCAACTTTATCTGTCTGGTGTCACTGGTAAAGCTGCACAGTGCAGCACAAAGCAGGACGGCCATCACACACCCACACACAACAAGAGAAATGCATGCATGGAGTCATGAAAAGTTGATAAAACTGCCACTTTAACATTAAATGTACTCTTAAAAGACCAGAGCTGAGACTGAGTCTGGTGCTTCATGAACATTATGTGCATTTCATAAACACATAAATGAAATCAGGTGCATTCCTCATGTTTTTGTGTGGACGTAAGGAGTGTGTGCCTACTTGCGTGTGTGTAGGTGTGTGTGTGTGTGTGTGCGCGTAAATCAATGTGGCCAGATGAGACCAAAGCAATCCTGCACAGTCAAAGGAGTCAACAGTGGGAGTGCAGTCAGGGGAATCGGCATGGAAATTAAAATCACCTAGCACTCGGATTCCATTAGTGTCCGTGCCGCGGCAGCGGAAGGACCTCTGACAATTCAGATACACACAGTGAAATTGGTTCGGTAGATGGTGCAAGAAAGGCCACCACAAACCCCATGTTTACGCCTTCTCTTATTGGTTGGGGAGATAGACGCCTTCATCAGGGGTGGCACGCTTGGCTTGACAGTGGTGCGTGCGAAACCATGCAAATAAATGAACAAATAAGCAATTCAGTTGAAACATCACTCTGCAACAGTAAGAGCAAATAGAGCAATAATGCTAGCCCCAAGAAAGGAAATAAATAAGTTTGAGTGTGTGTGTGGTTTTTTTTGTTTTGTTTTGTTTTTTCCAAATGACAACAGCCCTCAGCCTTTTCTCTTGTCTAAAACTACACCTTGTTAAATAGACACTTGGCAATAAGAAGGTATTGTTATATATTGACGCTGAGCTAAGAGAAACAGCAAGCTCAATATCAGTAATACTTCTTTTTGGTTCTTTGCTTGCCTGGGGCTATAATGAGCCTTTTTGTTTTGAGCTGTATGTTTGTTCTGCTTTACAGTTCCTCCTTCTGACCCTGTGGTGGAAGGCGGCCCTGTTGTACGTCTCAAGGCCCACACACCACACAACCTCACCTGCAGAGCCTCAGGAGCCAAACCTGCTGCTGAAATCACGTGGTACAGAGATGGAGAAGTCATGGAAACTGCAATTTATTCCAAGGTACAGTGAGAACAAATCTACGCTTTCCATTATTATTCGATCACTACACACCTACACAATATTACAAACTTTAACAGCAGGCAGAAATAAATGCAAAGCTATTCAAAAACAGAAATATTTATAAATACTCTCTCTTTCCTCATTTCTGCTTGGATTTTTTTTCATCTGTCTTTCATGGTATCGCACAGTTTCTTTTTGTATTGCCACCCTTTTCTCACAAGATTTGTTCACTCACTCTCTGCAGTCCCCCTCCCATTTCCACTCATGCCTGACCCCCCCACCCCACCTCAGCCCTCTCCACTCTCTGTCCCCCACCCCCCTTTTTTGCTCACTAATGCAGCGACACTACAGCATAACTGGAGCATGCCAAAGCTCAGACAGGCATGAGTGTTTCATACAGTAGAGTTTCTGCAAAGAAGAAATCACCCACAACAATTGTAAAAACACAATGGGGACGCGCCAGAGCGTAAGCCAGTCGCGGCTGGGAAAGTGTCACATTTTTCATGCTCTCTGACCACGCTAAACGATGCTAAACGCCACATTTAAGAAGGCGAGAGTGCAGAGTGAGAAGGGAAGGAATCGGGCTACAGGGGGAGAGAGAGGAGATGAGATAAGATGTGAGGAGGAATAGAGGGGGTGGGGAGGATGAAGACAGCACAAACTGTTGTTAATAGCTCTGTGAAAGAGAAAAAATAAACAAGAATTTCCAACGTTAAGAAATGAAACTGGGGGTAGACAGTGCTCTGTCCGAATGAGGGGTGGTGACAGGGAGTGATGTGATCCGATCTAGCATAAAAATGCTTTTTGTGTGTCTGGTTTAGAAAATGGAAGAGCTGCTCCATTGATCTGGCTGTCCAGGGAAAAGGTTCAGCTCGCCCCTGCACTTTTCCAATGATGTGTGACACCCCTTCCTCACTGTCACCACCTAAAAAAAAAAAAAAAAGGACACACAGGCATCTCAGTTTTCACTTTCCCCCCCCCATGTCTGTGTGTATGAGGAAGAGAGGAAGAAAGTGTGAGTGCAGTGAGCCACGTCCTCAGAATCTACACCTTTCCTCACTTAGGCGTATTGATTTCTGTGAGCAGTAAATAGATTTAAAAGATGATGACAAACAAGGAGCGCCGACTGGGAACACTCTCAGAAATGTGGGAACAGCACAATATCCCCTGCTGCATCATAAAATATATGATTTAACTGCCATGCCAAAGAACAGGATGGCAATTTTTAATGCTTCACACGTGAAAAAAAAAGAAAAAAGACCTGAAGTGTCACGGAGATATTCCTAAGCGGTGCAATCACTAATGGCATGTGACTTGTTGTGTGACGTCTTGTCCAACCTTATAGTCACTAATGGAGGATGGGAAGAGGGAAGCGGCTGTCAGTATGCTTCCAATCATCCCAGAGGACAGTGACTCCGGACGCACCTACACCTGCAGGGTTCTTAACCCAGCTGCCCCTGCTGGAAGACAGACATCAGTCACTATCAATGTCCAGCGTGAGTTCAGCATCAACCTGCCTGCAAAGATTTTGAAATTATCACAGTGTAGCATGCTGTCAACAGTATTTTATGGAGATAAATGAATGCTTTTGCCAATTCATACACGTACACACACATACGTGCACATCAGGAACATGAATGTTCTTGCTTCTCGCAGACCCTCCGTCAGTGACTCTCTCAGTCCAGCCTCAGACTGTAACAGAGGGAGCCAAGGTTCTCTTCATCTGCTCTGCCTCAGCCAATCCTGAAATCACTGGATACAGGTATCTTTCCTTTGTCTACTCTAAACCTCTACCTTGAACGCAGATTTAAACATCTAATAAAATGCATTTTATGAGCTGCAAAACTGTTGTGAGGTGAGAAGTGGGAAAAAAAAGATGCCAAGTAGATTCTCTGGAGTAAATGGGCTGCTTGACTGGCAAAATTTGATTGGCACAAGCCACAAATCAGCTAACGGCGACTTGGATGCGCGTCACTTGGTTCATTTCCTGAACTAATGCAGCTGTATAATATGATTATTCATCTGTTTCAGGTGGTCGAAAGGAGGAGTTCCCATCTCTGAAGCAAATGGAGACAGCCTTGAGGTGACAGTGGACTACTCTTACTTCACAGACCCTGTCTCCTGTGAGGTGTCCAACTCTGTGGGCAGCACTAATGTCAGCACTCTGGTCGATGTCCAGTGTGAGTTTAACTGAAGCAAACACTGTATGCAATGCAGTTTGTGTTTTCAGATATTTGAGATATAGCAGCTTTAAAAGAAAGGCTCTTATTGATTCTAACTGGCTGCCTGCATTGCTTCCCCCTAGTTGGCCCCAGACTGCTGTCAGAGCCTAAGCCCATGACAGTGGATATAGGGATGGATGCAGCCTTTACTTGCGCATGGACTGGAAACCCTCCTCTGACCCTGGCCTGGACCAAGCAAGGCTCCAGTGTGGTAAGGCAACAAAAACTAGTCACCACGTTTTCTTGATGCTAAAGCTTCAGCACCACACCTCAACGTCATTCCTCCAGAGAGAAACATTCATACATGGCCTTGAGGCATGAATCCCTCACACTTTTCCCCACACTTCCTTTTTTCAGGCTGAAACTTCAACACCTCCTATCACCACTCTCCCTGAGGGCTAAAGCCTCTGGCAGAAAACTGCCTGTCCTATGACAGATTCATAGAATATCATCAGAGCACATGACATGTTGTCATAATCCCAACTTAATCAATCGGTCAATCAGTCAGTCATTCAGCGGGTGAATTACAACTTGTACTTGCAACTTTTAGAGCAGCATCTTCTGTATCTTGACAGTATAAAGGCCCGGCTACACTTGCATATTTATCTCCTTAAAGTCAATTTCGTAGGTGGAACAAATGGGACACTTCCACTTTCACTTTACATCATCCTGGTAAAAGTGTTTTAGCTTGCACACCATTAGTGGGGGCATCCCATAGGAGATCTCTCCTGGCAACTAATGTAATTTCTGAAGCTATGCTGGAGAAAGCAGCCCCGGTAAAGAATGCTGTGGGATGGCATAAGCAGTGCTGTCATCTCAAAGAGAGAAAGCTTTCAGCTACACTAAGGGAAATGCGCAGGCATTTTTCTAATCCACCCACTGCCACTGTCCCTCACACAGCCATGAGTAATAGATTAATTGGGTTACTCCATAAGCGTGCTGAAATTTATTTTTTTTTAAAAAGCAGAGTGAGAGGGAGATGTGAAAATGGAGGGAGAGAGGGAGGAGGATGGAGTGGGGGTAAACGGATTAATCACAGCTTGATGGAATGACAGGATCAATGAGCTAAGGAGTGAGTGAGTGTAGCAGCTCCAAAGGGTAGGGCCCACTCGCACATAGTTCGTTCTGTCCCCACTGTTTAATTGCAACAATCTCCACAGCAGCACGGTCACTCAGTGGTGGCTGGAGTGCTTAATGCTGTGATTAAAGCTCTTCACAATGAAATTAAACTCAAACCACCAGCATTTGTTACAATGGTCAGCCCACCTCTGTACTGCCTCCACAGCGAGTGGGCAACTGATAAAGGTCCCAGTTTTCTTTGCCTGCCTCTTCTTCTCGACACCTTGTTCTTTCTGTCCGTTTCTGTCTCTAACATACTTCTCACTTGTCTCTTTGGATTTCTCACTAGGTGCTCAGTAATGGTAACACCTTGCAGCTGAAGGCTGTTACTCAGGAGGATGCTGGCACATACACCTGCAAGGCCATTGTACCCCGTATTGGAGTTGCAGAAAGAGATGTCACTCTGACTGTAAATGGTAAGATGCTTCTTGAAAAAGAAAGTAATTAGGTGCTTAAGTACGTGTTTTTGGATTTTAAGTTTATTCCTCATATATATTATATATTTTAGATTTTAGCTCTGTTGCATTTATTTGGCAACTGTAGTTTTTAGTTGCTTTATAGTTTAACTTTTTAAATTAAAAACATTTCAAAAATTTTCAGTAGTTTCCAATAACAAAGCAGAGTTTGGTGAGTGCTTTAAAGTTTGCAACATTTCAAAAAAGAGCGAAGATTACAGAAAAGTCCTAAGACTAATACATGTCCAACTTATCTTGTGTGCCCTAGGATGGGCGTGACTTAATTCTGATATATGAAATATGATATAGTTACTTAGAAATATATCTATAACTATCTACCTCTACCTTTAGTATCAGTTTTAACTGTAAGAAAGTGTTTTTGCATTCATACTTTTTTTAAAACTCTGTGTATTTCCTTCACTTTCTTTCATGTGCACACCAGGTCCACCTATCATCACAGCAGATGCCACGCAGCATGCCGTCAAACACTCCAAGGGCAAGCTGGAGTGCCGGGTGGGAAGCAGCCCCCACCTGATAAGATTGTAAGTGAGCCTCTTATTTGTGTTGTGGGTCATTCACTTACATGCATGAGCTTACACACTCCACGTGTGCACAGTCCATGTTTCTCGCCCCACCCACATAAGAAGGATCACTAAGATGAGCTTTACCCCTAACCTCACCTCCACACCTTTGCACCAACACATCTCCACCTCACTTGCTAAAACAAAACATATACACCGACTGGAATGATTGTAGAGTTATTGGCACTGTAAAAGAATGGCTTCCTGCAGGTTTCGGCCAGACCACATTCAATTAGCGGCCCAAGAGGCATCACTTGTCTGACCCTGTTGAACTGCTGAATGTACGCTGGGCTGAGAGAGGATAATTAGGGTGCGAGGAGACGTGAGAGACAGGTGCCCTGCTGGCCCTGTGCTGGAGACAGCAAAAAGTAGCCTCATTTCCTAGTGTAGCTACCTAACCCTCCTTAGGCTTCACCTGCAGGGCAAACGTGGGAGGCAGCTTAAACATGAGCCTGTGAGTTGTGTCAGACACGGAGCACCTCAGAGGTCAGCAGGGAAAAAGCAGAATAGAAAGAGAAACCAGCATTCACTCAGCAGTAGGCAGGGATCTAAGGATAAACAGGCATGCCGACCTCTGCTTTGCTCACTGGTGAAGAATTCTTCATAGAATGGTGATTTACTCCCTGTCATCTATTCTCTCGCTCCTCTCCGCAGGTGTGGACCTTTGGGGACATGAGCCTGTCCTCTGGCTCCTCCGGTCGTTACTCAGTGCAGACAGTAACCAGTGACCACGGAGTCGTATCCTCTCTGGTGCTATCTGAGACTCTGGCACAAGATTTCCAGCTGCGCTACAACTGCACTGCTTGGAACCGCTTCGGCACAGGCACGGCCCTGGTTACTCTGAAGGAGCAAGGTACACACAGACAAGAGTAATATTCTTATGCAGAAGTTATAGTGATAGTCTCAGTTCTTGCTGTGAAGAGGGCTAGATTGGGTAAAAGTAGTGCCCCTGTCTTGCGCTTATCTTAATTATGCTCTTCTAATCGATATGATTTAATCAGCAGATGGCTTCTTTAATGAATATGTTTGCCCCATAACATAGATATTGATTAGGGACAAAAGTCAATTAGAGGAAGCCACATGTGTTTGCAGTTGGGATCATAGTCTCTATCACTGTCTTAAAGCCAAGCTCAGCATCTCAGGCTGCAGCCACCTTAAGTGGTTTTAAAATTAGACAGCAGTAGCATGACTACACTGATGCTAGGGGAAACCTTTGTTGCAGTAGACACCAAAAATGAGGTCCTCGCCAGTAATTTACATCAACGTAGCAGAGCAGGGTCTCCAGAGAAATGGGCAGCGCTATCTCCTGGAATCTCTAATTAGATTACTGTCTATTGCTTCATTGCATGTCAGGCCTTGTTACCCTTCTTTCAGAGAGATTAGAGACAATAGCCAGGCTGTGAGATGCTGGATTGCCCACATGAGCATATGTTACAGTCACTGTGAGAAGATCAGGGCTTACTGCAGATGAATTTATAGGCACTAGCGCATTTCTCAGATTAGAAAGGCAAAAGAACGGATCACTTCTGTTTCTTTCATTTACTCCGATCTGCACTCTCTTAACACCGACACTTATGTTCTGCTCTCTCTCTCTCATTTCATCTCTTGACAACCATTGACCCCTACCCTCTTTGCCACGCATTTCTTCTGTTACTATTGTTCTTACAGAAGCACTGCCTATGTTGATCATTGTGGGTGGAGCAGTAGGCGGGGGCTGTGTCCTGCTCATCTGTGTCATCACTCTGGTCTCCCTCTGTTGCAGGCACACAGGCAAAGGTGAGCTCAACGGTTAGTATGGGCAGACGGTCAACAGCCAATTCTTCAAATTGAACATAATAAAGTGCTTGTGAGCTGAAGATTGAAAAGATTATGTTCAGTTTTGTGCAGTTTCACCTTGAGTTTCAATAGAAAGATTTATGTAAACTGTTTTTACAAATCTGCCTCAGCAATGTCAAGTGAATTTATTCTTTAAATCCCATAGGTAAAAGATGCACTCGTCTTTCCAAGAGTGACATCAGAGTTCAGATTGTTCACAGTGATCACAATGCTACAAGAGGCAATGATGATGAAGAAGACGTCAAAGAACCTATGGTAGGTTTATTTTGTTCACCTTCTCTCTATGTCAAACATTTCTATGGATTGAGAGAGAAAAATCACTGCTATTATAACATAAAGCTGAGGCTTTCTTTAGTTCTTATTCTAGTAACATCTTGTTCATCCTAATAATTCCTGGTCTTCCCTCAGGCTCCGAACAGCAGCGAGTCTCCTGGGACATCGCGCACAGAACACAGCGACCTCCTGGAAGAGGAGGAAGACGAAAGATCGGACATCAAGGTAAAACTAAAAAAACACTTCCTTCAAGAAACTCTCAAAATAGCAATTTTTTTTTTTTCCCATTCTTTGCATGTGATACTGAACTAAAGTCAAATTGATGTTTAGGTTACTTTTTGCTCCTCTTGTCTTTTTCAAAGGATCCTACCAATGGCTACTACAATGTTCGTGGCCATGACGACCGTCATATTCGCAGCAGTGGATTTTCCGAATACGTGCCCAATTCTCGGCCAGTCTACACTCCATCGCAGCTGCCCTCCCCCAGCCCTGTGTATGGTCAGCATGGCACCCAGCCTCGTGTCTATGACTTCTCCCACCGATACGCAACCACCACAGTGAGCAGAACCTCATATGAACAGCAGCAAGCTGCCCAGCAGCAACCTGCCCAGACAGGCAACATTTATCCCACTGACCCCCTCTACAGTGGCACTGCTTACCTACCTGCTAATTATGGCCATGCCTTCACCAGCTACGTGAAGCCTGCTTCCTATGAGAAGGTGGATGCATATGACCAATCAGATCAGGCCAGCAAGGTGTCAAGCTCATCTCGCTTCTCTTATGCCTCATCACAAGTGTCCTCCCAGCAGTCTGACTATGGCCGGCCCTCACAACGTATGCAGACTCATGTCTGATTGGGCAAAAAATAGGGGGGTAAAAAAAAGAAGAGTGAGCAGTGAGTAGATAACTATTGTCACCACATGTTGGTGGACTAACACGAACTTTCTTTACTCAGACAGTCCTGCAAGGATTTGTTAGGACAATATAAGAAGGGAGGCATGATTTAGGTTATGGATAACCAACCTACCAACCAACCTGTGATGAATGGCAGCATCTACAATAATGTTAACAGTAGAGCTCCTGAGTTGGAAAATTCAGCCGATTGTGATGTTCAAGGCAAGCATATGATGAACATTACAGTGCGATACCTCACTAGGTTATCTCTACACGATGACCACCCAAATTTGTGGAGATGTTCTGGGCCAACTAGTAAAGAAATCAAACGCATCTCTTAAATTTGGGTGGCCAAAACGATTGGGGTAGCTGTTTACCTGCATTCCAGAGTTTACTTTGTGTCAACAATAATTGTAAACATGACCTCTAAAATACTTTGAAAGAAGACATCACAAGCTCAGACATACAGTATTCAAGGGGAGGGGAAAAAAAGCGACCAACCTTTGTTGTCTGTCATTTTGATGTTTTCGTTGGCATGCGAAAGGAATTGTAAGCACATTTGTGTCTCTATCATTAACAAATGACTGAGCTACCCACAGAGACAGACATGAACTATTCTGCACAACAGGCTAGCTGCACTGACCAACAAGTGCTACAGGCACTCTATTGTAAGAAGAGTCTAATCAGCAGTGGAATACATCTGGACTGAACCGTATTTCTGGAGCCTCTGATAATAACTTTAACATGATGGACATAGAAGTGTTGCCTGCCAGTGAAAAGAAGGAGACATGAAGAGAATGTGCATATTGCCTTCATTTTTAATGGAGGACTCTATGTTAACTGTATGTTGAAATGGACAAGTTAAGGCAGTGAAAACCCAAAGATGGTAATACCTGTATAGATAAAATAGGGGCTGACCTGTTGATCTACCCCCGGCATTGTTTTCTGCTGTGCTTTCTGATTGTAAAATCAAGAGTTGGATCTTACTAGAACAATCAAAAGTGATGATTTTTGAAAACGTTGGCAATCTCGAACTTGAAATAAACTTGAATGCAGCGTCAATTTCGGCAGACTTAAGTGGGGTAAGATGTGTGAGGCAGTCCTGACGGGGACCACCTGCTCTCAAGTTTTACATCTCAACTCAATCAAATCGTCTCAATATGTTTACAAGAAACAGTACTACCCTGAAACTGAGTATCTGTACAAATGGCTGAGTCCATACTTTCTCTCTGTTGCATGCAAATGATGTGTCTAGTGAAACTCTTCAGCGTTTATATTCATGTCCATTTCATGTTCGAGACATTGGTTACTGCACCTGACCCAGCTGCATTCCACTTCCTGGATGTTTCAGTATGGACGCTTGTACTGCCATTTGTCTAAAAACCATTCCCAGGCAGCCTAATGAGAGAACAAATGTCACTTAAAGTGAGGAAGCAAACATCATCGCTTGTCTTTATTTTTCTATTTTGTATATGCCTTAAAAGTACAGCGTGTAAGCTGCTCTACTGTAAAGTATCTTTATATACATATGTATATTCATTTATTTTATTTGGATTCACACATTTTCTCGTCTGAGTTGTTCATCAATCCTCTGAATGCAGTTACTATGCTTTGGAACACAACTAATTGCCATTTGTTTGTTCATTCTTTTAATATTGTATTAAGAATTTTATTTGCTAAAAAATTAGCTATTGTTGCTTGTACCTTTGTACACATATTTATATTTAAATAAAACCATTTCCGATAAAGAGCATGGCTGGCGTGAATCCTCAGAGTTAATCAGCCTGGTGAGCTGCTTCATTGGGCACGGGGAACAGTGAAAAACAAAGCCTCCCATGTAGCAAAAATGATGAATACATAAATTAGCAGCACTGTCTATGTTGATTTTCCTATTCCCCCAGTGGTGTGCTGCTTTTAATGAAGACAGATGAGATAGTAGAACCCCCACTGTATGTGTATCCACCTCCTGAAACCAACATGCCTATCTTGTAGGGTAATAGGATAGAGCTGCGACAAAGGTAGGTATTATTTGACAATATGAGTTCGCCCCGTCACCTTTGTTCCCCAGGTAGGCCCGCTGCTCACGACAGGGAGGAGAAGAACACGCTCATTACAATTCTACTGTGAGAAGGGGAAAAGTCTCGCAAGACCCGCATTCATTATGCACAACATAATACAAAACAAGACCCCATCAAAGACAAATGATACAGGTAATGTAATTAGGTGCAGTGGAATCAGATAAAAGATGTTTATTATCATGGCTCATATAAAAATAGATACAAACACACAGAGAACAAAATGGTCAGTATACAATGCTCATGAAACTATTTTCTAAATGTGCAGCTTCTCCCAGCTGTCTAAAAAAAAATACACATTGACACTTGAATAGTTTAAAAGTCTCAACAGAATTTACAAAAAAGTAAAGCTATGAGAAACTAGTGAAAACCCCACAAATTTACACTCGGGCTGTGTGCTTGAAGACCCCAGTCCACCTGAGTGAGTGACCTGAGAGATGTGTTCAAAAGACTGCAAAACCTAAACTTCATCCTCTGCCCTCCTTTTGAATTTGCGATTGACAAATATTTCACAGGCGAGGCCCTCTGTAGAAATAAAACAAACTAAAATTTCTTATGAATCACTCCAGTCTGACTCTTGAATACTCATGCTAGTGTTTTCGCCTTTTGGAGTCTGCTGACTACAAACCTGATGTGCTTTATTGCTGGCCATTTTCCAAAGCAAACTGTGGGCTTTCAGATTGATTACTGCTTTTTCTACCTTCGAGGCAGCTTCTGGTTTTCATTCATTTTAGTAGGATAGGAAAATGCACCCAACTACATTTTTTTGTTTTATTTTTTATTTTTTTAAGAAACTTCTGTAATCGCATAAAACCCTGAATTTATAGCTATTTACTGCATGAGCCTACTGGCAGTGAGTAACATTCTCTGCAGTAAGAGGATGAAGGCATCTCACCAGTTTCAAAATATAACACTAAAATTTTAAAACAAAACCACTTTTCAGGGTATGATACTGTACTCAGAAACACTCTAAATCCAGTCACACTGGATAAAAAGAGGAAAAACAATTCCCAAACTATACATATTTCATAAATTGCTGTATTGCGTATTTACCACTAAAACAGGTCACAGACTGATGGGGTAACTATGCTCACTGTGCTAAAGAATGCCGTTAAAACTATATAAAATGGTGTGTTGGTGTGGTTTATTGGTGGGAGGAGCTTGTGTTGGCAACGATAAAGTGCTTGAAGTCATTCATGTGAGTAGCTGAGTCCATGCAACAGTATTCTCAACCTGCTGTCAAATCCTTGCTCAGATTTGTTCTGATCAGAATAAAACATTCTGTGCCCAGAATTGTTTTTTAAGCACTGATGATGTTCCTTGCTCTGCAACCCACCCTGTCCCTCACATGACCATCAAATATTTATCTCTGTTCTGATCCAGTCTCTGAGCTTGGTGACGCGTGAGTAGACACCGGGCTTGTTCCGACGAGCACAGCCCTCTCCCCAGCTCACAATGCCCACTTGGAACCACTTCCCACTCTCCTCGAAACACACCAGGGGGCCTCCAGAGTCTCCCTGGTGATAAAGGTTGGAGGAGAATGGTTGTTAGACTGGGGCTGGATGTGAGAGCATAATAATTATACAGGTGTGAAGATTTGTCTATATCAGCACATTGCCTGTTTTATCCAATTTTTTGGGAAATGTGCACACTGTATAAACTTTAAACATGTGTGAATGGTTGTCTCTCTGTATTAGCCCTGCAACAGGCTGGCGACCTGTACAGGGTGTACCCTGCCTCTCGCCCTAGACAGCTGGGATAGGCTCCAGCCGCCCCGCAACCCTGAACAGGATAAACAGAAGAGAATGGCTGGATGGATTTTTTTCCCCCTCACCTGGCATGCATCAACTCCTCCAGCCAAAAATCCACTGCAGAGCATCCTGGAGGTGACTTGGCCTTCTGTGACCACGTCACACACAGAGTCATTGATGATTTTCACAGATGCTTTCTGTAGTATCTGTGCAGCTTGACCTGAAAGAGCACAACAAAGGGGTCAGCACTTTGCCACATGACCTCTGTGCCTGTTGCTAACAAAAGGTATTAACAGGTTGGATTAGTGTTAGCTAATGAAGGTTTAAGAAGTAACCCAGGAGAGTTGACATCTGTGTTGATATATTGATATATGGAAAAAGGCTTAATTGAATAGAGCAGATTAGGGAAAAGATATAAGAAAGGGGAGACAGGGCAAAATGGAAGAGAAGTATGTCATGATTGGGGAGACTAAGAAATGGGAGGGACATTAAAGACAAGGAAGCAAACTGAAGGGAGTGAGAAAGATGAAGGAAGGAGGAGGCAGGAAGGAAAGATTAAAGACAGATAAACAGATTAATATGAGAAGGGTGCAGGAGGAGTAGGATGTCTTAATTTTGATGTGTTAGATAAGCAAAAAGGAAAAACGTGGGAGATTGGGTCACACAGTGACCTATAGTGCAAACCAAACATACATAAATAAATAAAAATAACTACAGTTCTACAAAGAATCACCAATACATTCATAATACCTTCTTCCCGGAGAGCACCCCAGCCTGAGACCATGCAGGACATGCCTGGCGGGAAGATGTGGGTAGAATCAGGTAGGCAGATGGGTTGGATGGTGTTGGTGAACTCCAGAGGCTCAGTGAGCTCCAGCAGAGCAATGTCATAGTCAGAGGTCATCTGGTTGTAATACGGGTGGGGGATGATCCTCTTCACTTTGCGGGCCTGCACGTTGTCAAACTTAAATTGGTCCCGCATGCCACTGTAGGTTTGCCAGCTGGATGGAGCCAGGTTCCTGTGGTAGTACAGGATTGTGGGGTAAAGGTTCCAATATTTTATATGTAGGTATAAAATGGCGGGGAAGAAAGATGATGAACATGGCATAATCTAATAGAATCCAGTAACACGTAGCCCTGCAACATGTGCTACATTTAAGATTTTAATTGCTACTATTGTTTTGTCAGCTCGCCCAGAATTCTTTTTTCAAAGTGGTAACAGTTTTGAATTGAAAGCTATCCAATATATCACATTTTTGTAGTCAAACAAAAATGACCAAACCTCACTTACATTCTAAACAAAATCTTAATATTTTAAGCTTTACAAAAGTAGCTCCCACTACTCTGATTCTTAGTATTGCATTCAACTTTTATTTTTACATAAAGGTGCACAAATATGGAAAATAAGAAATTATTCATGACATGCAATATATCGAACTGTGAGGAAAATAAATAACAGCGTTTTGTCTGCAAATCTGTGAAAATGAACACATTTCCAGCTCAGTCATAATTCAAGAGGCTCAGGCTGAAGAGCATGGTTAGTGCACCACCTATAGGGCACTCTGATGAATACATCCCCATGATTTCATGGATGATACGCACAGAAACCCCCACCACCATCAAGTTTTAAAAAACCTGATGGTGGTGTAACAGAGGGTGTAATTGTAACAGAGGGATTTTTTTTTAATGCAACTTCAATATAAACTCTTCTTTTCTGTACAGTTCTCTCTTTCCCCAGGTGAATGGACAGTTTCATAGGGAATGTGTCAAATAGAATTAACTATATAGTGGTGTGTGAGTGCTATGAATCTGTGACTTACGCTGTGTTGCTGGTGACAAAGCAATGGGCAGCCGAAAGAAGCCACCTGTTAGAGATGATTGAGGCACCACAAACGTGTCCCTGGGTTAAAAAGTGAAGGCTAACCTGCCAGGGCCACTCCCCTAGCTCAGCATTCTGCCCTCCTACAATGCGATTCAGCTTATAAGGCCTGGAGCCACAATCTGTAATTTAACACAAAATATAATTGAAGTAGAGGGCATAGAAAGTAAGAGAAAAATCTGAAAATTAAGTTGAGCTGACTTGAAGCCATCATGATGCCAAACTTGGCTGTAAATGCTATTATGACTCCTAATAAGGTGCACTTGCATATTAGCTGATCCAAAAAAAAAAGAAAAAGATTTTAAATAAATTAATAAATGCAGACAAAGCCTGAGGCTTAAATGTAGGAAAAAACAAAAAACTTCAGAGATAACAAGAGCTGCTCTCAAAGAAGAATTAAATAAATAAGGCAGTCAAGGCCTGGGGCTCTTTTCTAACAGACAGCCCAACGTGCAGCTCAACTCAGCTTCTCCAATCTAGTCTGAATGGCAGTGAAGAGATTAGGTCCACTTGCAGCAATTTTTAAAAACCTGAATCTTGTAAGGGGAAAGAGATTGAAGTGTGCCTTACCACAAATGGACTCATCCGAGCCATCAGAGCAGTCACTGACGCGGTCACATTCGGCATTCACCTTGTTGACACAATCTCCGTTCTTACACTTGAAGTTAAAGCCAGAGCATTCACCCACATCTGTAGTGGGGTGGAGACAGGTCCCAAAATGAAAACAGGCTTTAACCAGTAAAATACTATGCAATCAGCAAGGCTTCACAGTGAGGCTTGAATACACAATGCAGAGTGATTGAGGAGCTGATTGCATTGATTGGACATATTGATTGGGGTTGAGGTCTAATATTCCCTCTTTATTCACAGAAGTGAAAATCAAAAAGAAATGCAAGGGTGCCCTCTGTGTGTGTCTGAGTGAGTGAAAGGGAAACTGATAAAGAGTGAAGTACAGAGTAGGAGGAAATGAAATAAAGAGAAAAACAAAACTAACCAAAAATGCTGTTAGTTAAGAGTTCAGTCTTCAGAGAAACATCTTTGTTAAACCTACAACTATGCTGAGCTGCGGATGAAGGTTAATTACTAAATGATTTGTGTAATATGCTTTTTAAAAAAACAAATAAAAAACATCATCATGGTTGGGATTTTCTACTGGGTAACTGGATGAGCTGAGAATAAGTGCTGCCACTTACTGGTTGTACAATTGGCCTCATCGCTCCCACCTTCGCAGTCCATCTTACCATCACACCTAACAGTCTGTGGCATACAAACACCGCTTCCACACGACCACTCATTTTTGTCACAACCTTGAGGCAACAGAACATGAGTTGAAGAAATTGTAATTAAAAAAATTTTTAAAAAAGAAAGAAAGAAAGAAAAAAACTTGAATAAAAAGACAATAAAATAGCTTTTAAAAGGACATTAGTGGTGCAGCCATGGTAGCCATTAGCATCCGTTTCCAGAGTTTTTGCATGTATTACATATGATTAAGCATCTGAAAGGATGCTTAGCAAACTGGGCGAGGCTTCAACCAAACTCCCCTCTAGATAAAATAATGAGCGTACCCAGCCAAGTTGTCAGTGACCGTAGCATTAGCAATGATGGACTTTTAATGTTAGCACAATTAGCACAGCGAATAGTCTAAATAGGGTCTTTGCATTCCCCAAAGAGTGCTCTAAGAGGTGGGAATACTTACCGCACATTTTCTCATCACTCCCGTCTCCACAGTCATTGACACGATCACATACCCACAGTTTCGGTTTGCACATACCATTGTCACAAGCAAACTGGTCCTTCTCACAATCTGAAGCAACAGAAAGCCCATTAAGCAATTCATGCAAAGAAGATGTATAAGAAGGATTGGAAAATGGGATATTAAACAACAGAGCATTACTAGATACACCATACACAAGTGGGTCACAGAAAAGAAAAACTATAAAGAAGTTTTTTAATTATATTGGGAAAAATAGGTTTACTACAAAGAACTGAAAACCTGCCTAGCAACAATTTTAAATGTTTACTAATTACCATGGTATATACATTTAATTTAATGAGCACCAAAATAAAAGTAAAATGAAAAACTGTCTTCAACAGTGGGCCATTTCTTGCCCATTAGCACTGACTGAGATCTTCACCTCTTGGTGAAGACAAAATAAGGCACATTTTCAATTGGCATATTTGGTTAAATGCAGCTGGCAAAGTGCTTTCCCTCTTTCGTGTTGTTTAGCTAAGCTAACTTGCTGCTGGCCCACAAATATGACACTGATATGAATCTTCCTTTCCAAGTCTTGGTTTAAAAAATAAATAAATAAAATAAAGGAGGAGGGCGGCGTAGAAATCAGGATGCCAAAAGAATTTCAGGGAACAAAGGTAAGAAAAGTGGGACTGGGATAAGGAGGAACTTACGGCACTGCCTCTCATCGCTCATATCGCCACAGTCGTTCCAACCATCACACTTCAGTTTCTGTTCGATGCACATGCCATTGTTGCAGCCAAACTGGTTAGGGCAAGCTTACGTCATAACACACACAAAAAAGGGGGGGGCAAAGAGAATGATGACAAATTGAGCAAAAGGGAGTGATATATATTCACAACATAAGTCATGCTGCCAGTGCTTGTCCCTGTTGATTAGAGCAATTAGAAACACATTTTGGAAAAACTGGGATTCAACAAAGAGTGGATGGTATTGAAAGCCGCATGCTCCAGACTGACAGCAACAAATAAAATGGACTCAATAAACAAGCTCTTTGATGATTAGTATAGCTCTTGTGTTTCACTGCCACAGTTTCCAAAGCTTGATCATTGGACAGCTCCATTTGACTGCCAGTCAGTTACCATCTAACGACACAGTTACTGTGCCATCTCACTATAATCACGAGCTTGGACTGTCACTGTCACATTGTAACTGACATGTTGTGTAAATTTAGATGAGACACAAGACTTACGGTTTGAAGGATCATAGGAACTGTACTCTGCACTGAAGCCCTTGTCAGTGTGGGACCCATCAGAGTGGAAAAAAACTTCTAGGACGTTGGTGTTGGAGGTCAGAGCCAGTGAGGTGGTTTCTCCACAATACCTAGGACACAATACCAATGTTTAAAGCAAAATTCAAGTTCAAGTATTGTACCATATTGTATCTTTGGTAAGAAATTAATTGCTTATGAAAAACCAGCACCAAGCAGAAAAATTGTGACCATACAATACTGAAAACAACTGCTGACACTTAGAGTGCTTGACAGTTAGTCAAAGTAGACAAGGAAGTTAGTAAATGGAGATAAATAAAGAGGATTTTGGAAACTGATTTGTGTTTTTGTGTGTGTATGTGTAATATATATATATATATATATATATATATATATATATATATATATATATAGACACACACACTCCTATCTGACTGATATTGGCCTATTAGCGCATAAGATTAAATTTACCTTTGTCAGTGGCCAGTGTTTAGGGTGTGATGTAGACATATTGGTGGTGTTGTTAGAACAACATAATCAGGGTTTCTCCAGGACCATCACTGCAACTGACCAGCAACAGGTCTGATGTCATAGGTTTGTAATTATAAGAACACCACATGGGACAAATTTGCCCTGTGTCTGCCAGAAAGGAGTCATTGTTTTCATCAAAAAACATTTTGTAGATATGATGAAAATAACTTCTAAGCCTAAAAATAATAATTCCACATTTGCTTTTGGTTTCACATAGGACATAAAGCCCACTGTCGTAGATGAAAGCCCTAAGTTTGATCCTTTCGTCCAACACATCCTCATCTTTATCTCTACCCAAGTTATAAAGCTAGGAAACCACAGCACTGTGACTGATCAGTGGCAATGATGTTATTGGTGGAACATGATGTCACAGGAACCACATTACCATAATGATATCAGATACACCAATGTGCACCTGTTGGGTTTTGCATTTTAAAAAAATTTCTTTGTGGTTGTGACACAATGGGGAGTTGAGATAACCAAACCAAATCAACAAAGAGAGAAGAAAAAAAAAAGGGATATCAGTATCAACTTATTGTAGCCCAGATTTTCTTACTTGGTGTCCATAATTTTCACATAGTCTTTGTGACACACACGCGTGTCCACTCCAGGTTCTTTCATGCGGAACATGGTGAACTTCACCCGTACTTCGCTCCCAGTAGCAACCTATAGCACAGAAGAATAGGTGAATGACTTTTCTATCATACACAAAACACACAGAACTGTGTACACACAAAGCCACAACTATCACATGTAAATGCAAGCATACACACGCTACAACGCACACCCTACACACTCCAACAAACTCAACGAAACACACAAAACACCGCAGTCCAGCTAGAACTGCAGCAGAAACGGCAGTCTGACAGATGAAGATAGAAGAGGTACTGAGCAGTAGTGCTGCCTCAGCATCCCTCTCATGGCAGGCTAAGCGTGGTGAAGGAGGAGGGTGGGTGTGTGTGAAAAGGTTCAGGCAGAGGAGGGGTTGGGAGAAGAGGGAGTGGTGCAAACCTTGATGGTCCACATGCAGTCCATAGCAGGAGGATAAAAGCTTGGGTAAAGTGGGGAGGTAAAGGTTCCCTTACTCGCAGAAAGGGTGCCACCACACGTAACTGAAATAAACATCAAACATTAACATTCTTGCAGATCATATTATGATTTGTAATGGATTTAAGTATATATGTGATTAAACACATCTAGATGAACTGAATATGTAGTAAGCTGGCACATGGATGATGTTAATATGAATTTCTACTTTATTACCACTGGACTTGGGAATAGCTTTATACTGGGCCAGGAAGCCAGGTTTCCCTGCATCAGTGTCAGTTACAAAGTTAATCAGCATTATGTTGCCAGATGACGTAACCTCCAGAGGGTTAGAGGGAGGCCTCTGGCCACACTTCCTGTGGGAAAAAAAAGGAGCAGTAAAGCAAGAAGGTAAACAAAACTGGATAAAATTATGGAATCTAAAGAAAAAAAGGAAAAGGTTTGTATCAAAATAGAGGACAACCATGAAGCTAAGTCACATGTCTGATGGATTTACTGACTGGAGATTACGCTTTCTTAGTTAGAGTACTCACACACAACTATATACATTTTTAGCCAGAAACACAGAAACACCAATACAGCAAACAAATTTAAAATGTGTTATAGAAAAAAATAATAATTTGAGAAGGAATCAATAGATAAGCAGTGGGAAGTGGAGAAAGAGAAAATGATGTAGAGAGAGATGTGTCAGCTCTGGACAGAAATTGCTTAGGTGGACTTTCAAAGTCAAACAAGGGGAACATTAGCAAAAAGTTTCAGTATGGCTCTGCTGGCAGCAGAGTCATGGAGGTGTGAATGGCGCTGCAAGTGCAGCAATACATCTACCCTCAGTAGAATAATGTCATTATAGAGTATTATATTATGGCTCTCATAAACCTCATGTCACCTTGGATAAAGCTTATCACTCAATAGCATTATAAAAATTTTATGCATCACTTAGTAACACATTTGTTTGGCAGTGGTTTCTGAGTTTGAAACTGCCTACAGCTACAACTGATGCTGCATTCAAGTGCTTGTAGTTTCAGAATCATATCCATCCCCCAATGACAAAGTGCAATTACACACAGTGGTGTAGCAGGATTCAGGGTGGCACCTTTCACACATTTGAAAGGAGAAGTCCTTTTGAGCCAACTCAATCTCACTGAGGTCTCAAAAGTTGATAATAAACTGTACATATAGCACTAAAGGCTTTCAGAGCCCCCCCACCAAAAAAATGTAATCACAAATACAGTGAAAGGACAGAAGTGGAACATGTTCCACCTACATCAAGAAAACATTTGTTCAGATTTCCTTCTGCAACCTTTAAGTCAAATATAAAGTAACTAGTTGTCTTCTGTGAATCTCTTTGATCATCAGGGCTAAAAGAATAAGACAAATGTTGGTAGAAATCCTCATAAAAGTTTATGTCAGTGCTAAAATAAGTCTAATATTGTAGCAAAAAATTAATAAATCAGCCAATTTACTTGTTTACTTTTTGTCACCTTGTGAGTCTGTCTGTATGAGTCATGGCAACATGTGGTCCTGAAGACACACAGTATATGCAGAACTAGTACAAAGGTATTTTTTTGGAAAATGATGACATTTCTTTCTCAGGGAATATTGCAGTAAAAACTGGAAGGCATTTGGCTCATAAATAGTATATTAGAAATACCTGAGCCATTGATCAAGATTTGCCTTTTACGTCCTAAGACCTGAGCTCCTGTTTCCGATGCATTTTTAATTTCTCCTAGATATCTGAGATAAGATGGACCTGATATGTATATCCTCTTTAAACAGGAAGTTGTATTCTGTTACATGGTTGTTTTATATTTTTCTTAAAAAAAAAAAAGTCCTCAGATGGGGACAATGGGTTTATTTTACAGCATAACATAATAAAGTCAATATGGCTTAACATGATATAAAACATTATTGCGCAGAATGAAGATAAGGTGCAGCAAAGCCAAAATGTAATGTCCACATGTGTGGATGCAGGGTCTTAGGAGGTTAATAAATTGTTACTATTACTGGTACCACAAAACTTCTGGATATTTACAGTCCTACTTACACGGTAATGGCCTGAGAATAGTCTGGAGTCAAAGAGTCATAGATGGAGACTAAGTCGTGAGAGCAGTCATCCTCAATGTTGAAATAAAGGAAACTGACAACTATAATGTTTTCCTCTGTGGCTCGGATTTGCCACTGACACCGCAACTTGGGCTTGTAGCCTGTAGGGTACCCTGGAGATGAAAAATTCTTTGGCGTTGCATCAGCATCCAGACGACTAAAACACTCATCTGGGAATGAGAGCATTGGTTAAATCACAGTGTGCAGGGACATGTGGGACTGGGAAAGCGAAAAGAAAACTTGATCATCATCATGGCCAGTAGTGTTTTTGCAAAACACATTTATATTATACTTATATAATGGCAGCTAATATGCAAATAAATAAACTGTTGCATAAAAATAAATGACATTTTTTTGTTTAAAAAAAATACATAAATAAATTAGTTCTACCCTGTTATTTAGTGTACTGTGAGAATGACTAATATGCAATGCAAAATAATACATTCGAAAGTTATAAACCACCAGACAGTGTCAAAGAAAAGTGGCTCGCTCTTGCCCAATACTCAGCTCTCAATCTCTGACTAGGGCAGCAGCACATGTACAGTACAGGCTAGACCAGCCATTCGTTACAGAATGGCAGGAGTGTGAGCATCTAGCCAGCTGGAAAATTACAACTGCGAGTGATTGAAATGGGACATGCAGTACTCACTGGCTCTTGGGTCCACAGCCAGACGAGAATCTGTGACTGGAGACACAGTGGGGGGGGGGGAGAAACAGAAGGAAAGGTAAGAATGGGTCACTAAAGTTGGGAGGCTGATAGAATTTGATGCATGAGCCTAAAATATTTGGGTTGCACATTTTCTGTTCCATTTCCCTGCGGTTAAGGGAACCGGTGATGGTGTGTAGCTCTTTCTGCTCCATCTCACCTTGCCCTACAGCAGCAACTCATACATCTCTGTCTAACTATCTGGGACAGCAACATCAAATCATACCCACAGAAATCATTTTAAAGAGGACCAAAACCACTGAGTCACAGGGCCAGCACTTGGCTGGTGGCCAGGATGTGGACAAATGCAATGTGAATGCTGAGAAGACAGAAGGAAGAAAAATGGCTGTCTCAAGCGAGGCCAGGGCCCAGCTAATATCATTAGAGGATCCAAACAGCATAAAATGTGCAATCTCAGATGCAGCACAAGCTGAGAGGTCTGGCTTATCAGTTATCATCTTATCAGCACAACTCAAAGGAAGCCCCTATAATATAAATACAAACCAAACAGAATACCAGTGTTGATAGCATATGACAATAACCTCATTTTGAGCTGTATTTACAATGCTTTATCTTTCTTGATTTTTAAATATCAAATACTAGAGCCAGCTACAGTAACCCTGTTGTGCCCATCTTCTGCTGTTTTGTGACCCCAACCACCAGACCCCAGCGTTACATACATGAGGCAGTGACTTCACTGATCTTGATCTCTTGGAAACTTTTCTTGTAGCTTTGTTTAATGCCACTCTCCAGTGCATCCAACACCCGCATCTCTGAAATGTCTGGTACAAGCTCCAGTTCAGTTGTTGGAACGTCAAACTGAGACCAGTAATAGGCTGTCACGCCCTTGCTGGTGGGAGCAGAGAAACAGAAATGGAAGTAAGCAAACTGACTTGAACATTCAAGAGGACACAAAAATGTGCTGACCATGTGGGATTTGGATTATCCTGAATCACAAAAGCCAAACTCACACAATCTATAAAGCTAAATAATACCAGTAGTTACAGCAACTGGCCACTAACTCATATATTACTACACTAGAATGGTACAAGCATACAAGTTTTTGTTTTGTTTGTTTATTTTTATAAAAAAAAATTTTAAAAAAGCATTGTAGCTGACTGTTCCCCCACTATTAGAAAATTAGAGGAACTCAAGATCACAACAGTACCTGAATCCAGTGACCACAGATTTGGTATAATATTTCTCGAGAATTGGGTCTTCCTTTAAATAGTTCCCAATCTGTGTAGAGAAAATGTATTTCACTTAACATTTACAAGATATTTGACGTGTTCATACTCAACATATAAATACCATAAAGCTGAAGCTACAAACCATAAATCAAACATGTACACTGCTAGCTAAGTTCAAAGCTAGGGATCTTTGCGGGGTTTGTTTTATTTTATTTTTTTTAAGTAAAGTCAGAGTATTGGTCAGATGCTGACAAGATCTCATTTGTATGGCTAGTGATAAAAGAAAGTAATATTAAGAGTGAGGAAAGTGGGTCACCTGACAATGCAGCTGATTAACATAAAACATCTACATTCAATTGTATTTATATAGCGCCAAATCACAACAAACAGCCATCTTAAGGTGATTTATATTGTAAGGTAAACACCCTACAATAATTCCAGAAAAACCCAACAATCAAAATGCCTGCTATGAGCAAGCACTTGGCAACAGTGGGAAGGAAAAATTCCCTTTTAACAGGAAGAAAGCTGCAGCAGAACCAGCCTCAGGGAGGGGCAGCCATCTGCCACAACCAGTTGGAGGTGAGGGGAGGGAGACAGGATAAATGCAGTGCAGTTAGAGTGCAGAGTAGTTATCCCTTTGATCAAAATGGGATCAAAATGACCCAGGTATTTAAGAAATACTCATACAGAGACTAACATATGTCTGAAATGCATATTTAGTAAAAAAAAAACCCAGCTGTCCAAAAAAGCTACAAAGACAAACAGGGAAATTTTTTGTTATTTTTGAAAACTACACTATATTGCCAAAGGTATTCACTCACCCATTCAAACAACTGAATTCAGGTGCTCCAATCAACCTGTACAACAAGTCCATTCATGAAGTTTACTCGCTACTAAATCTTCCACAGTCAGCTGTTAGTGGTAGTGGTATAACAAAGTGGAAGCAACTGGGAACAACAGCAACTCAGCCACAAAGTGTTAGGCCACGTAAAAATCACAGAATGGGGTCAGGGAATGTTGAGGCGTATAGTGCACAGAGGTCACCAACTTTCTGCAGACTCAGTCACTACAGACCTCCAAACTTCATATGGCCTTCAGATTAGCTCAAGAACAGTGTGTAGAGAGCTTCATGGAATGGGTTTCCATGGCTGAGCAGCTGCAGCCAAGCCTTACATCACCAAGTGCAATGCAAAGCATTGGATGCAGTGGTGTAAGCACGCCACCACTGGACTCTAGAGCAGTGGACACGTGTTCTCTGGGGTGATGAATTGCATCTCTCTGTCTGGCAATCCAATGAACAAGTATGGACTTGGCAATTTCCAGAAGAACGGTGCTTGTCCAAGTGCATTCTGCCAAGTGTAAAGTCTGGTGGAGGGGGGATTATGGTGTGGAGTTGTTTTTAAAGGAGCTGTGCTCAGCTCCTTAGTTCCAGTGAAAGGAACTCTTAATGCTTACCAAGACATTTTGGGCAATTTTATGCTCCCAACTTTGTGGGAACAGTTTGAGGATGGCCCCTTCCTGTTCCAACATAACTGAGCACTAGTGCACAAAGGAAGGACCATAAAGACATGGATGAGCAAGTTTTGTGTGGAAGACCTCGACTGGCCTGCTCAGAGTCCTGACACAAACCCGATAGAGCACCTTTGGGATGAATTAGAGTGAAGACTGTGAGCCAGGGCTTCTCACCCAACATCAGTGTCTGACCTCACAAATGTTCTTCTGGAAGAATGGTCAAAAATTCCCATAAACAAACTCCTTAACTATGTGGAAAGCCTTCCCAGAAGAGCTGAAGTTGTTATAGCTGCAAAGGGCGGGCCAACATCATATTAAACCCTATGGATTAAGAATGGGGCAACACAGTGGTGTGGTGGTTAGCACCATTGCCTCAGAGCAAAAAGGTCTGGGTTTGAATACTCCCACAGCCCAAAGACATGCAGTTAGTGGGGTCAGGTTAACTGGTGATTCTAAATTGCCCATAGGTGACGTGCAGTGATGCGGACATTGCACCGGTCTGTTGTGGTGAAGAGGGAGCTGAGCGTAAAAGCAAAGCTGTTGATTTACCGGTCAATCCACGTCCATACCCTCGCCTATGGCCACGAGCTTTGGGTAGTGACCAAAAGAATAAGATCGCGAATACAAGCGGCAGAAATGAGCTTCCTCCGAAGGGTGGCTGGCCTCTCCCTTAGAGATAGGGTGACGAGTGCGGCCGTTCGGGAGAGGCTCAGAGTAGAGCCGCTGTTCCTCCACATCGAGAGGAGCCAGATGAGGTGGCTCGGTCATCTGATTAGGATGTCTCCTGGGTGCCTCTTCAGTGAGGTGTTCTGGGCACGTCCTACCGGGAGGAGGCCCCGGGGTAGACCCAGGACACACCGAGGAGATTATATCTCTCGGCTGGCCTGGGAACGTCTTGGGGTTCCTCCAGATGAGCTGGTGGAGGTGGCTAGGGAGAGGGAAGTCTGGGTTTCTCTGCTTGGACTGCTGCCCCCGAGACCCGGCCCCGGATAAGCGGAAGAAAATGGGTGGATGGAAAAATCTCTGTAACAAGAGACAACGCTGCAAACCAGCAATGAATGGCTGTGACCTTTGAGCTCTCAAACAGAATCAAAAAACAGACGAGGACAGCAGAAATGACTTGGGTCAGAAAAAGAAACAGTGAAACAACACTGCCTGTGTGCTGTTAAAAGAGAGATGATGCAAAACAGTGGTAAACATGACTGTATCTTTTCCCCTCTTTTTTAAAACAAACATGTTGCTTGCATCAAATTCAAAATGAGTATACTTTTATATATATGATCACTTTAAACATGTACTTTGTTCTCTTTGTTCTATTTTAGATTAAATATAATGTTTAATTGATATGCAAATTAGTGCTTTATCTAGTGTCTAGATTTTACTCAGCATCCTTCCCAACTTTTTTGGAAGCGGAGTTGCGCATCACAAAGCTTTCATCCAATTGTCTAGTCATCTAATATTCTTGTCCAGCACTTCCACTCTAATTCTCATCTAACACCCTCACTTATGTAGCTTTCAGTGAGAAAGTGTGTGCTTGATGGGTTTGAGGGAGGGCTTTTTGTTATCAACATTCTCCTAAGTGGTGCTACAAACATCTCCAGTGCCTCCAATAATAGGAGATGCTGTTGAGGGAATTACTCAGGGAATGCACGGAGTTTTATTCCACCCATATAAATGTGCCCTTTAGCGCGTTCTGTGCACTGGGATGGACATATTTAAAAAGCATTTCCTTAATGGCAAACAATATTCAGTGCTAATCCTTAACAAGGGAACTGAAAACCCTGCTCAAAATAGTTAACAACAACAGTAACAATGTACATGAGAGAAAAAAAAGAACACAATTGGGTATCAGACTTACAACTGTCTCCAAGTTTTCTGCCAGACTTCGGAATTCTGGGCTGCTGGGGTCCTCCAGCTTTTGGTCATAAGGTTGATTAACCAGCTTCACACGCCCACTAAAAACCGGTATGGATAGACGGCTCTGCCTACTTGAGATGGCTCCTGGATTAGCATCTTTAACTTGGAGGAGAGAAGCAGATGAGAGTTAAGTGTTTGATCAACAAAATGCGATGAGATAGTTGCTTCTGATGAAAGGGAAAAGTTTTAAACAGGCCTTGAAGCACTAGCTGAGGCTGTACAGTGCAATCTTATGCTGTGAAGACAGCTTGCTTCTCAGGGCAATTAAAACAGTCAGTTGAATCAAGATGGTGTTTATCAAGACTTCAGAAGCCTTTTTATCAGGCTCTGTATGCGTAAATGACAAGAAAGCTGCGCCATGGTCTCTGTGACATTTTTCTCCTTTGCGTTATTAAAAAGAACGTCAGAACTGTCAAATAGACTAACACTAATGGGAAATTACAAAACCCAAACAAGCCACTCTTGCACTCATATTCAAAGAGCTGTGCCTTCACAGCAAGTGTAAATGATCCACTTCACTGTTTATCATGCTCTAAAAGGTTTGGCAGTAAGCAATGTTAATGCAAATATCTGCAGTGCTTATTTAAAATTCTGTCAAGAGTAACTCTGATTTTCGGACAGATTTCCATACAATGTTCGGCAACTGTCCTCATCTTAAATCTATCAAAACATATCAAAGCACAGTATGACACGCCAAGTGCCTTCCCTGGATGGCATATTAAAAGAAAGTTTTCTATACTCACTGACAAAAAACCAAATGAGGAAAGCTGCAGCAGCTGCAAGGATGAGAAGTGCCACAACAACACCAATCACGATGCCGGTCCTGCTCTTTGATGGGGCCTTCTCTTTTTCGGTTAAAAAGTCAATCCGCTCGTGTTTGCCATTGTGACCCTGGTGCAGAGAAAGAACAAAAAAGAAAAAAGGAAAACAAAATAAGCCACGCTCTGAGTGCAGATAACATTTACACCCTGAAATACATAGAAATGTTTAGTTTTACCTAAACCTTAAAATAGAGACCAAAGTTCTTGTGTATGAACAGGGTCTTTAAAACCGACTATAGAATAGATGGGGATCATTCCTGGTCTGAAAAGTGAAGCCAGCCTACAATGTACTTGAACCTCTATTCTAAGGGATCCTAATGGCCAGCCAGTCGTCTCTGGTCAGCAGTATAGAAGTCTATTAGAAAATGACTGCACAGCTCATTTGATTTACACTTTAATAAAGGTTTTTCTAATTAGCTTATGGTCTTTATTGTTAGCATCAAATCATATTTAATACAAACTGTTTATTAATATTCTAAATAATGGTCTAATTTAGAGGATGATATGATTAGGGTATGGCACTGTGCAACTGACAAGTTGCTGTATAGTGTGTATGTGTTATGTTTTTTTTTTTCAAAAAAAAAAGTCAGCAACAAAAATGCCAAAACTTAAGGCTTCGTAATAATACTTCCATATTAAAACATTTGATATAGTCTATAGTTAACAGTAGGATTTTGTCTGAAAATCTGTGTATTTAATGTACAGACTACTTATTTAATACATGTTTTTGCACAGAATGGTATAAATGATTACAGCCTCTAGCCATTATCTTCTCTGTGAGCATTTCTAGGAAATTTGAAGATGTGGAACTTTCTATATCTTTAATTAGAGAAACTTTGCAAATGCATTAACCCCATAACAGAAGCCATAGGAGCATCTGTCAATTCTTAAACAGGTTTAAACTTTACTTTCTGCATCTCTCATTGGTGGCCGTAAAAGTCAAACAAAAATTTAACTCCCTGTAATAGAGGTAGCCAGAACAGTTTTATTCTAATAATATGTTGCAGAGGTGCAACAGTTGCATGATGTGTTGTGAAATGCTTTGGACTGCTTTCAAAGAGTGACAAGTTTAGGCAGGTTTGGAAAAACCTGTTTAGCAAGTGTGCCTTCTGCACTCATGCATCAGCGCACGCATGCCTTACATTCAGTAATGCTGCAATAACTAAGATAAAACCTCAGAAAATATGGGCAGGCACTTCAGGGTGTGTGTGTGTGTGTCTGCCGATTCTGTATGAAAGTCTCTTGCCAATCTTGCTCAAGTGGGTGGACAGAGAGAAAGGTTTTAGGCCTGTTAGTAATCAACACACAATGAATTCAGTGTCTGTAGCCCCTGAGTGAAGAAGCCAGAGTGCCATTAGGGATGGAGAATCACTTTGGTATTAAATCAATTTGTCAGATGTGCTGCCCCTTAAGATGGGGGCTCAATTACATGAGTCTAGATGATAACTCATGGCAATTAAGGGCTATTCTTGCCCAGCTAGGGCTTCCACACATGCTTTCTAATTGGAATCTGCAACAGCAATCATGGGCTAAAATGAGGGGAATCATTAGATATGGGGTCAGCAAGTGCTCCAGGGTCTCTCTTTATTAGTCACCCTGATCACAGCCTAATAAAACCATTACATACTCTTCATCATAGCCCATTCTGTGCTAAAAGAAGGAAACACTATCTGATTTTGAATGTGTAGCTTTTTTTTTTTTTTAAATACCAACTCACTGAGCTATGCCATCAAAAATAACTGTAGGCCATCAAACAACACTGAACTATGAAGAAAAGCTACAAGATGTTGACATAAACTGACACGGTCTACTTGACATTCAGGTGTACAGAATACCAGCTAAGACAGCTCTGGCAACTGCATATACCTACTTAAAAATACACAAGGATTCTTAACAATATAGCCTTGCAATAGAACTTTAACCTTCAAAGACACAGGCACTCAGGCATTTTGTGTGAGCATACCACACAAGAGAGAGAGCACTATTTACAGGGCTTGTTATTGTTGGCATCTTGTTATACAGTAGCTAACTATGGCAAGACCTCAATCAAGGCTGCGGAAATTAAAAGAGGGGGGAAAAGAAACAAATAAGGCACAGGCAAGCCAGGTCAGGCAAAGAGGCAGTGAAGAAAGAGTTATCTTCTGTTGCTGTGGAAACAGATGAGTCAGGACATCGGAGCCACTGCCCTATCTACAAACTCCAGTTGGTGAAGAAGATGGATCTTTAGTTAGCTAGCCAGTCAAGTTCAATGGTTCTCAAATGTCTTTAAATCACAAGGTGCACCTCTTATAAAAAAAATAAATAAAAAAAACTTTCAAAACAAACCTTTGTGTTTATAGCAGTAAAGTTTTCTTATGAATAGAACTGATTACAAAGCATAGCTGAACATCTAATAAACCACATTTTATCCCTTATGTTCCATTAATGGTTTGCATTCTCTGATACTGTTTGACTTGTTCAAATAATTATTTAAATATATAAAGTAAATCCTCATAAATTAAAAAAAAAAAACACACACACAAAAGAAAGATTTGAGTGGCATATGCTGACTGCCTCTTTTTTCCCCACAGCCACAGCAGGAGGAGGAGCACAAAAGACAAATGACACACAAAAATAAGAGTCACTGGTTGAGTGAAGAAGAGGAGGAGCCTATCAGACATATGTAAGACAGATGTATCAGTTTGTCAAAATTCAAAAGGAGCACTCGCCGAACAATAGAAAAAGCAAACACCTTTAAGCAAAGCGGAGCACCTTAGATTGATTTTACTCCACAATAACTTTAAAGTAGTGCAATTATGTGGTGAAAATCTAAACAACCCCCCCAGTGCTTCAAGTTATGGCGTGTCGCTTAAGGACAGGTTGTGTACAACTTCAATAAACTCCATTAGACCACTGGGTTCAAACTAGAGTTAATGTTTTAAAAGAAAACAATGTGGGTCACCGCAGGTTTGCTAAACATTAAAAAGTGAGCGGTAGTATTCAGTGTCTATTCTTTGTCGTCTAACCGGTCTTACGAGTAGGAACGTTCTGCTTATGAGGTGTGGTTTAAAAGCTTACTCATGAGTTTCTATTATGGTTTTCAGTATATTCAAAACCAATTTATTATACTGCGAGATACTAGCACTTCACTTGATTATTTTTTAAAAGGACTCTATACATCGTGATTTCTTACATAATCATTCATCTGGCAACTCTATTAAAAAAATAGATGAGAAAGGCAAAGTTCAAATCTTACGCAATTTGCAGCCATTTTGCTCTACTTTAAAGTAGTTAACCAATACTACAGAAGAAGAAAATATCCCACACAGTTTTGACACACTTGACATTTTATCCACAGCCAGACTGAACTGTTAAACGGTTACACATGGTAAGTATAGTGACAATGATTTCACTGCAGCCACTGTCATGTGATGTCTTCAGTTTCAGGGTCCTAGTTTTGGGCATGCTGACTCACCTTCAGAACATTAATAGTAAGATCTGTCAAACCATGACAAATCAAAATGGCTGACATTTAATAAATAAATAAATAAAAGGACTATGTGGTTCTACATACACACTTAAACACACCCACTGATCCTTCAAGACTTACTCTTAAATGGGTGTCAACTAAATCTGAGCAATATGCAAGCAGCCATGTTTTCACACCATTGTGTTTGTTCACACAGGTGCTGCCTGGTATTCTGTGCTATAGTGTCCAAAAGAAGAAAAGAAAATGCCAGAGGAAAGTGATTACTTTGTTATGTTCTCTCTTTCCATTTAACTTAAGTGTTTATGGTACTCGTGTGTATTTCTCAGAGCTGCACCTTCTGAGTTTTCTGGGGGCTGCAAGCTCACGAGAGGCCAAGCATTAAGTATTGTACTGCCATACCATTGTTACAATACTGAAGGACAGTTTATATATCAAAATCAATAGACCAAATCCAGAGATTTTTCTTCTGTATATTTTTCCCCAAGTGCAGCCCTAGAGGCTACATTACACACACAATGCAGATCCATTGCGTTATGATAGCAGCAGCTAATACAGCCTCTAGCTGATAGCCTCAGGCAGAGATGAGGACAGGCTGGCCACTTCTTTTTAAGTCCAGACACCCAGACTTTTCTCTGTAAAACTAGTCTGTAGCCTCACTAGATGGTGACCTAAGTGACATCAATTAATGCAGATTTTACTGAGCTCCCTCTGGAGCCACAGCAGGCTTTATGCAGTTTGTTAAACATATGCAGTAGTTAACCTTAAAATCCATAAACAAGCTTATGTCTAAAAAAAGATGTCATTACCTTATATGCCTCGGTATGGTGACCAAAAGAGCCAATCAGCACAATACAGGCTGCAGCGATGTCATTAGTTTTTAGTGAGAAAACTCCTACACACATTTCTCACCTGACAATACCTCCAAGCATACCATGGGAAAAATGTTGAACCAGGCTGAAGGTTGGGAACAGATAATTCAACAAATCATCCCTCACTGCATCTTTCTCACTACTGAAAGAAGAACAATACATCAGGTTGTGCCCACTGGCACATTCTGTACCCAAAGATGCAGACGGTGGCTAAAGCTGAATTATGCAATAAAGTCTGCCAGGCTGAATATAACTGACCACAGTTAAACACAGTGTAAGATTAAAGCGGTCTTCAGTTTTTGCCAGCGTTAACTGGGATGCATCATTCAGTGAAGCCAATAAGAATTTTGACATCATCATTGCATTCCCTTTACTTTTGCTGCAAAGTTTTAACACAGCTGCTTGAAATGTGGACTGAAACAGAGAAGAAAAGGCAGCACGGCCTTGCCTGAAGAATTATTTACCGACTGCTCTGCTGAGTCACCACACAAACAGAGAGCAGACTGACTGCATTAATCACAATATTCCCATTTGAACCAGCATCTAAGATCGACCTCATTGTGAGTAATCAATTTTTTAAAAGGGGGAGGGGGGCTATGGGAAACTATGTACACATAGTTTCACTCAAGCAACTTATGTAATTTATTTATTGAATTTGTAAAGGTATCTGGCTTTGGTTTAAGATTAAAAAGGTGAGGTGTGGAAGTACACATTTATACTACATCCATCCATACCCAGCTTTGTTTTATAGATATTTCTCAGTTATTCAAGAATCTCTTTACTGTGCACTGCAGAGAAACACACACAGGCAGTTCAACTTTTACAGCACATTAGAAAAGGTCAAGTAGTAAAGTGCTGGTAAATACAGTAAAGATACGACATCTACATGTGGCAGGGCAGGAATTGTGCAGTTGCAAATGAACTACAAACACACCTGTACAAATCCTGATTTCATTGTCACATCTCAACATGCACACATTTAAATTTAGAAATATTTAGAATTTCTGCAGATTTCTAATTTTATAAAGATACATGCCGCAACTTTAAGAAACCAGAATGGACTGTGAGCATTTTTGTCTCATCTTTATGATCACAAGGCTGGACAAAATTTGAATGCATTCATACAGATGTATGCAGGTGTGAGTTTACCACCTACAGCAACTCTTAGACAGTAACATTTGATTTTGATTCTTGCAGATATGCATTTCATTTCCAGAGAAATGTCACAAAGCAAGAATTAATATAAAAAGGCAGCATTTTTCGATGTCTTCATAGAAGCCAGAGGTCAAGTCAGAACATACTCTTCCATTTATTTTGGATCAAATGCCTTACACACACAGAGCATCCTTGACTTTCACAATGGCAGTTGAGATATTTTGACATGTGCTACTGATTATTATTTGGGTCTCTGTTAATGTCATTCTAAACTAAGTAAGAAATACAGTTTCTATTGCCTAGTTCCTTTTGCTATTTACTCAGAGTACACTTTGTGGTACATAACACAATGAACTAGCCTGCGAGCCTAAACTCTTTTCACTAAGCTGTCAAATAAAAGTTGAAGTGCTAGTGGTTTTAAGCAGCGCTGGGCAAAACCTTGTAACCATTAATGAATGCCTTTGCAAAGAGAAGTTCACCTTTGGCTGTCTGACACTTCTTTCCACCCACATGATGTGCTGGTAATGCACAGAGTCTTAAACAAGACAGAATTACAGGATGAAATAAGAATTGCATGTACATTTAAATAATGTATGCATGTTCTGGAAGAATTTGACCTGTAGGTTAGGCAAAATACACTCTTGGCAGTCTTATCATCCTATTAGCACTTAACATACAAGCCTGAGTAAATATTCTTCTACAGAAAGCCTTTAATGCCAAAAATAATAACTTTATACCCAAACTGATGTCTGATTACCCAGTGCCAGCTCTGCTACAAAAGCCTCACCATATCGTTGTGTTGGGGAACACTGAAAATGTGACACTAATGTAGATATCAAAACAGTTTCAGAGTGTTCCTAAGAAAAAGTCTCAGAGACACTCTGCTCACACAGGCTACGCAGTTTTTCAGAAGGGGACAATCTACAGTTTAGATTTTTAAATTCAACAAAGTAAATGACATTCAGTCAAGTTTAAACAAAAAGGAAATGTCACTTATATGGTCAGTAAACGGAGACAAAACCAATTATGCAAACAGAAGCTACCACAAGCACAAGTTTGATTGAGCCTCTCACAGTTTCACTCCCCATTACTGCAGGAACAACAACTCTTCTTTGGCAGCCCCCAGTGATAGTTCACAGTTTTAATCACCCACCGCCCTAACTTGATGTGATATCACACTAAACATGCCTAAAAGGTACAATTTTGATTTGCAAAGAGCTAAAAACTAATGGACTCTGAGAATGTACGATTGTTCATTATTTCTAGCATTTACATTTTTTACTTGAATTAATTCTGATTGACCAATTAAGATCGATGTCGAACACAAAGTTTAGGCCTTTTTTTTTTTTTTGTCCAAAATGAAAAACCCTGAAGGACCAATTTATCCCACTCAAGAGGTCCCAGTCCATGTATTCATTAAGAAGGAACTTCATGCTGCTGAGCCTAGGATGGGCGAGGCCCAGAAACATTAGTCTTTTCAGACCATAATGAGCAGAAACACTGTCAGGTGCTAAATATATGACGAAGTGTTAGATTTTGCAGAAAAAAATATTAGTGAAATTAATGCAATATTCTTGCTGTGGACACAACTGCTAAAGAGAAGGTCGAAAGAAAGGTTCAGCACAAAGTGTTTGTGTAGTAGAACTGTGCGAGTGCGTGCGACTAAACAGGAAACAGTGGGCTACTGCTGATACCAAAGATTAAAAAAAAAAAGAGAGACCAAAAAGAAGAAGAATTAGAATCTGTCATGTGAAGTTGTACAAGAACTTACATCGTATCTGGCGGAAAACATCTTCAGTGAAGGATCGAGACAACCCTTTCTTTGCGGCTTGTTACTTTGTTCCTCTTCACAAAAGTTCGGCCAAGTTACGAATCTAGAATTTGTCTGTTTCAGTATAAAATCAAGCCGTGTATCTGTAGTCGTTTGACGATGAAACAAAGTTGTAGCAAACACTTCCTGAGTCGCCGTGGGCTGGGCTGTTCAAACACCTGAAGTCGACCTTTTTTTTTTTTTCCCTCACACACCTATGACACAAGCCGCGCCCCTAAACACCTGTTGCCCCTGCCCCCCACCTACAAATAGCCCGTTACTGGTCATTTAATGTTCTTCACTCAGCTGTAAAAGCAATCAAATTTCTAAATGTCCGTGTATGCACTCTGGCAGTGTTAGGGATGCGGGGTAACATCTTGCTCAACCACCTGCTCTGTTTGGGGACGTGCTGGAAGAGGAAGTTTGAATTTCTTTATTTTCAAGACATGTGTTCCCCCTGCTGACCGTTTGCGGAGATTGCTGCCAACTATTAAAAAAAAAAGAAGAAAATTCTAGATATCACGATGTTGCTCATTTTTCACAAATTCTTTAACCATTCTGTATTCATGCGGACTGTTCACAGCATATAAACTGCATGTTGTATTAGTCTAAAATATAGTTTCCTAGTTTACTACACTCATCTGCTGCACTCAACCGAAGGACTAATGAATAAGCTGAAGTTTTTGTGATGCTTTACCATACTGACAGTAATACTTCAGAGTATTTTTAGAACAACAACATCAACAACAACCATAATAATAATAAGTACAAAGATTTTTATGACTGAAGACCTTTCAGTTCCATATTTACCAAAGGCTGTGCTGACTTAATGGTTTTTGCAGTATGTGTATGTGTTAGAGTGATTTTTCCTTCACAAAATATTTCACTGTGATGATTTGCAGAGACTTGAAGTATTACAAAATCACACACATACAGAGAAGATACTTACAGTTCTGCATTTTGTATAAATCTAGAGTATTTTAGTATATGGAATACCCCCTTTAGTTTTAATAACAAAAGTTTAAAATCCTCCAAAGATCTTATGGTGTCAGGAATGCTTTGTTTACATAAATGTTCCAGGTCAGGTAAATGATTAGGAAGGATAATGAGAGTCTGCACTGCTTGCTCTTCTTTGGTCTTAAGGTAGCCTGCGCAAAGCTTTAAGGTGTGTTTAGGGGCACCATCCTGCTGCTGCGGCATCAATCCTCCTCCAGAAAGATGCAAACCAGGAGCTCCAACATTTGTCAGAAGAATGAAGGGCTGCCTCTTGTTGTTCTGGGTGTAGTCAGTTTGTTGCAGGTGTCCATCTTAAAAGCTGGTAAACCCCTTGCAGACTTGAATAATCCCACTAACATTTTTCAGTGTGCCTTTGATAAACTGCAGTATCATTTTGACACCTGTTCCTCTCCTTGCAGACAACCTTCTATTACTCCCACAAATCTCAAACTTGGATTCATCATTTACATCTATTTGAACTGTACGTCACACTCCACTTCACACTCCACTAGGCCCAAAGACTATTTGGTCCTAAACATCATCACAGTAATAGTGATAGTGCATGTGGAATTAGCTGCACAAATTTTTAAAAATGAAATAAACTACTCCGAGTTTAAATCTGATGTGGCAGACACTGAGCAACATGAATTCTTTATTTTAATTAACTTAATTAACCTTATCTTGATGCCTTTTTATTGTATTTGCTCTAATTGTATTTATTTTTGGTTCTTTAAAAAAAATTTTTTATTTTTTATATTCACTGTAATCAGGCTGTCTTTGTAAAAAATAACTTTTCACATGGGCCTTCCAATAGTATTGTGTTGTTAACTGCTGGTATGCCTTCGCTCACTGCAGTCATCGGTGTGTTTATTCCTTCCTGAGGAAGGAAATATACATGCATATTAGATATTGATATTTTGATGAGATCCTAACTGCTCTGTCTCTTGAGTTCGTTTTAGCAAATTCTGAATCTACCATGCTGAGTTTGCATGTGGCTGCTTGGATTTCCTCAAGGTACTCTGGCTTCCTCTCATGGTCCAATGATATTGCATGTTAGATTAACTGGTGACCTGCCCTGCTTCCCGCCCCGTGACAGATCAGATAGGCTTCAGCCTCACCCCAACCCCGAATTGAATGAGTGGAAAAAAATTCTATGGATGAATGGATGGATGGGTGAGCTGGTCATGATCTGATGCAGCGAAAGGCCAACAATGTGACTTCTGACATTTTGACATGTTTCCTACTGTCTCAATGCTACTTACCAACAATGTCCTGCTGAAAATTCAAGGCACACAATGACTGCAACTTTATTAACACAAATACTCACTTCTACTCCACTTGACTGTCCTCTGAACAGATGCTTCAGTGGAAGAAATATGATTTAAAAAAATGTGACAGATGATCAGTGAATCTAAATGTGCTTGTAAATTACTGGTAACCTATAAATGCTTTTTTTTTTTTAAAAAAAAATCAGTGTAAATAAAAACTTCTGCTTTTGAGATATTGCATCTAAAAACAATCTGCATGCAGTTCTGCGAGATGTGAATCAGAAGCCTTGGGAGTTATTCAGTGAACCAGCTGCATGATTATTCTCTAGATGACAATATCATTAAGTCAGCTTGCTTTCTCTTCAACTCAAACAGCAACAGCACCACAGGCTAACTGATATATAAACCACGTGAAACTCTCTCTCCCTTAATGTGACACACAAAGTGAGCGGTTGCCTTGCGTGCATTTCCAGCTCGTCACCACCAGATGTCTCTCTATACTAAGCCACAGCGAGGACGTCAGGCGTACAGTCAGTGATAAATACCCGCAGAAACAGGGCTTGGTTCTGTCAGACTTCATCCTTATAAAAGCCCAGGCTGCCATTGGAGAGCCCGTTGGCAAGAGCGAACAGGAGGAAGACGCAGGAGCTATATAGGGAAGGCAGTGTCCATCACTTCAGCCGATGTAACCAGACAGCTTATGTTGGAATCAGTTATTATATAGTAGCAACTTCGTCACAAAAAAAGAGGCAGAAGAAGACGAGAAAATGGGACATACTGCAATACCTATATTGATGGCTGTATTGTCATTATGCGTGCGGAAAAACGTCGAGGTAAGAGCAAGACAGTCGGAGTCTTTTATAACAGCGCGCTGCAGTATTGTTGTTTCGTTCACTGAATGACGATGGGGACAGAATGTATTTTTTTTTATTCATGTCGGCTCTATGTACCACGCACAGAGTTCTGCTCTCTCCAGATTGCTCACAATCATCTAGGGCAGGTTTAATTTGTAAATGCACCGTCCCGTGTCGACAAGCGTAATGACACACATCGCCCACGAAAATGCAGTGATAGTGAAAATGTTTGAGATGCAAATACTGATATATGATGTAAATGAAAGCCCACGCTCAGGAGAGTCTTCGTGAAGATGGTTTACAGTATATTTGGCTCGCTGCGTCAAGCCTGGGCCTGTACTGACATGATGAATGTTACGGGCCTTTTGCTTCTCTGGAAGGACGGAGATTAAATTCCATCTCATTTCACCCCATCTGGCGCTGTCAGAGGAGCAAATCAGCTCGCATCCGTCCTTTAGAGAAGTGCTGCAGCTCTTGAGCAGGATGGAGTCATCATGCATATTCAATTGGTGCTCTGTTGTGCATTTGGTCTTCATGAAAGACCACTGAATTGATTAATAACTCGCAGCCCAAGAACCAGGAATTCAATTTGCTGTCAGACTTTTGACAACAAATTTGTGCAGAAACCTCTTGTTTCATGAGAGGATGGGAAGTGTGATACTGAGATACATATCTTAATGACACATACTGACCCCCACTCTATTGGTATCTGTCCCTGTCCATAGGTAGGGGGGTAGGCACTGAAAGTCTCTTGTACAGAGTGAAAGATAAATGGGCCGCCAACTACTCCAGATCCCGCCCCTCTGGCTCATCGTGACTTACAGTCGACCCACAGTTTAATGGACTTGACCTTTATTTCTCAATAACTCTTCAGTCACTCATCATCAGGCATGAATGCGAGTTGGAGGATGTGCTCTTGGTGGTGTTGGAGGTGTGTGTGTGTGTGTGTGTGTGTGTGTGTGTGTGAGTAGTGAAGGGAAATGAGGAGGAGGAGGAGGAGGAGGAGGGGGTAGATGAGTCATGATGTCCCAGCTAGAGCTGTGGTTCAGGTCAAACACACTTTTCCTAATGAAGAGTGATTGCATTTGCTTCTAATGTCTGAGGTGGCACACAGCACCCTGACTGTGGGTTTACACAGATCTTAAGATAGTTTGTGAGCTGTTTATTCATTAACCATCATCCACAGTGAGTCTGTAGCAGTCATAAAGCCTCTCCTTTCATTCTGAAATGATTTCACTTCTGTAAGAGCCTTAGTGGGATTACTGCTATACCGAGGAACAGGCTTTAGCTTCATACAAGGAGACCTGCTTGTGAAGGTTTACAGGGAAGATTACACATTGAGAGGGTTGACTGGCTGGATTACACTGTGGTATTAGTCCTAATAAAACTGTCAGCTTCCCTTAATTCACTTAACATGGATACAGTTCAAATATGAATGGTGTGAAATTGTTTTGACCTCTCTATTATTGTTTACTATTTAAACAGAGCAGATTCACTTGAAAAAGGAAAGTTGAGACAGTACTTTGTATTCATGAAGCCTTTATTTGTAGCTAAAACACATACTCAGCATTGTCCTGTACTTTTATTGTGAATGGACCGACTCATTTATGCAAGGCTGTCACATGTGTCACATGTCCAGTAAGAGCTTCCCTGCTATCTCAGCTTTAATAGCACTTATCTGTCAAAGCACTCTGAGCATTAGCAAATTGACACACAACGCAGTTTTCGCCCTGACGCAAAAGGTCAGAGAAACAACCACCTTCGTGTCAGCCCTGTGAACTTGTGTAGCGTAATCTGACCTGAATGAAAAGCAGATGAATCTTTGGTTTGTTAGGAGCCTTTCCCATTTTTAATAAGAGTGGTCAATATGGGTAATTCAATTCAATTCAGTTTTATTTATATAGCGCCAAATCACAACAAACAGTCGCCTCAAGGCACTTTGTATTGTGGGTAAAGACCCAGCATGGAACATTGAACACATTTGGTCACACGTCATGAAAATTGTGGTGATTTCTGTTTGCCACCGATATTGGATTTGAGAGGATTTTTGCACCAATACGAAGAGCTTTTATTAGTTTCTCACATCATTTTCCAGTTCTTTTACTATACTTTAGCTAACATGTCTTTCATTATCCATTATTAAAATACACATTTTCTTAAAGAACCATTTATTTGGCCTTCAAAATATCAAAAAAGAAAAATGCTCATGTTCAAACTGCTTATCTTGTCCAACCAGCACATCAGCACCTGAAGGTATTCTACATAATAACAGAAATGTGAGGGAATCAACAAACATATGCATATGAGAAGCTGGAACTGAAACATCTTTGCATTTCAAAATATATTTTCTGGGAATAGAAACATTTCCATAAAGGACTGGTCTTGGTCTTGGTCTTGGTCTTGGTCCCCCCCCCCCACAAAAAAAAGAAAATCTGATCTTGTCATTGAACAGTTCTTGTCTGGTGATTTGCATCATTGCCTGTAATGGTTTAATAAGAGCAGAGATATTAATAAAACAGCTGCTACTGTAGAAATGGCTGCACAAAAATCTGTGACAGTTGACAAATTTATATACCTTTGCAGTGTGTTTTTACACAGAGGCCTGAGCATCCCCGTACAGGAATGATACAAAGAAAACAATCATGCGTGTGTAGCCATATTTCATTTTTTTCAAAAGAGTGCTATAGAGTCTACAGGTATGCTCAGCTTTAGTTGAGTTCTCTATTTATCAAGATAAATAACTGCAGTGCAAACCAGTGCCTGAGCACTCCAGTACAGAGAGGCTGGAGGATAGACCCAGAAACAAATGCACTGTTTCAAAAGATTATGTGGGAAAGCTTTGAGCATGAAAAGGGGGTAGAGGGGGAGAGAGAGTACAGGGAAATTATGCAGAGAAGATAAAAGGCAAGAAAGATGAGAAATACATTTTAGTGAACCTGCATATCAAATAAAATAGTAATTCACAAAGTTGCTGTGTAACCTGCTCCACCCCACGCTGCCACCTCATCAGCAGTAGCAATTTCGGGCCATACAGATGCAAAGACCTCCCACTCCCATCTGCCTTTCAGTGTAGTAACAAAAGAGGATTTGTTTAAAAAAAACAAAACAAAAAAAACCAGAAGAAGCAAGATAAGGACAACCAGAGCTCTCTCTCTTACACACACAAGCACACAGACACTGCCCTACAATCACTTAATTAATTTTAGAGCCAAGAGATAATCGTATTTCACTAATGGATTCCTGTGTGCTTGCTTTTCTCTGCTATATCCGTGTGCCAGTGGGCATTAAAACATACCATTCTGTTGTATCACATGTTTTCCCCCTGTTCTCCATATCTCACTTCCTTTCCAAGTTTCCAAGTTCACACACACACACACACACACACACACGCACACACACACACACAGTTCCAGGATTAGATCTTGCAAAGTCATTGCTAAATGAAAGCTACACTGTACTGCAGGAAAGAATCACTGTAAAGCAATGGATTTGTTACTAGAGTTGATAAACTAATACATGGCATTAATGCACCCTTTGGTCAATTGTTGCAACCCATCACACTGGAACAGTGCCTTATGTTTAGTACTGTCGGGAGGTTTCATTCTCATTCTTGCTGCCAGTTGTTTTGAGAGGCTGGGTGGAAATTAAGAAAGTGTACAACTGTTTATCTCTGGGCGTCGACTTCATCCAGATTCTCTGCAGAAAATGAATTCGCATTAATTGCACATTTGCGCGGCATCCTCCTGATAGGTTCAGGGAACCTCTGCCAAATCCCATTTACAATGATTCATCTTGTTTTCTGGCCTCTCTGAAATATTTCAAATTATAGGTCTCGGTTAAGCACGGAGTTATTTCTAATTTAAAGTGTAGTAATATTTGCTCAGGGGGCTCATCATTTAGTGTCATCTCTATAGCCTGTCATCATGTGCTGCATTTGATGAGTTAATTTCACCGGATTCCCAGACTGTGCAGCTCGTTTTAGGTTATGTGTAATCAAAGATTTTAGATTAAAGCTGCTCCCAGTTTCCTGAAAATTACTTTACCTTTCATCATCCAAGTACTGAATGTCTATATATATATATATATATATATATATATATATATATATATATATATATATATATATATATATAGCGACAGAGAGAGAGAGAGCGATTGATTCATGGGGCAATTTCAAGCTTGGAGCACTTCAATTATGATTCGTTGCACCTGTGTCTGTATCAGCTGATGAAACTGTGCATTTTTGATGTGCACAGTGGAAGATTTGTGTTTGCACATCATAAGTTTGTCCACTGTCACCTAGAGGGATTGAGAGGCGAGCTGATGACATCCAGTCCTGCTTCCACACTGCAGTCTTGCAGGGCAGAGATATCACTGCTGCCCGAGGTCTTCACATCCTTCATAACTGCCTCAGTAAGCTTAATGGGTTGTATTTCGGTGGAAAAGTTTAACACCAGGGCAAAGTGTGCCGTTTAGGCCTGCCGCAGCCAGTAGGAGGTTTCAGCGGCACCCCCCTCAAAAACATCTGCAGTGTAGAGATAACACTTGTCCTCCATGTTCAGGAGGGAAAAAAAGAGAGTGAGAGAGAGAAAGAGAGAGAGAGTGCACAGTGAAAGAGATTGAAGGCTGGTAAAGAGGGGATTGCCCTGGCACAGTGGATGATTTGAGAAACAGAGGAGAAGAGAGAGTGGAAGTGATGTAGAGCATGTAGAGTGTTGTGTGGGTTGCAGGGCGGAGTGCGTGCTGTGGAGGAAACCATCCCTGTTCCTACTCAGCCTAAGCAGCTGGTAGAGGCAAGAAAAAATTTTTTATGGCAACAGTGGACAGCTAAGTTGCATAAAAACACTAATTTAGTAATGACCCTGACTGTGTAAGAGTGTGCAAGGTTGTTGGGTCCACAAAGACCAATCAAACCAGTATTAATATTCCAAAGAAGAACATTGAAACAGTTACAGAGGAGATTTGATGTATTTTTTTGGCAAGCCATTTTTGCTCCATCATCGCCCTCAGAAGGACAAAAAGTTCATTTCAAACACTTTAATCCAAATTGAACAAAGATGGGTAGAAATCAGTCGGTAACAAATAGGTCACACACTTGCACTGACAGAGGATTCAGAAGCTCAAACACGGACATATGCAGCACACGCTTCGCTTTTTTTTTTTTTTTTATAAAGATGGCACACTGCAGAAGCAGCATCAATTATTGAAGGCCATGAAAAGGACTGGGCTCTCGTGTGTCGACATAGCTTTGGCGCTTGTCATGCTCCCTTCTCAGCAATCAGAAGCCAGCCCCCTCTTTCGTGCTACCTGTTTTTTGTGTGCCCCACTACTTCCCCACCATTCAGATCCACTCCCCCACCCTAATTCTACATAATACAAAGGAAAATCCCCACGCCTTTCTCCTCCTTGGCTCAGCCCCTCTTGTCCTTCCTTTTTCTCTCTGTCCCTGCCTCCTCTGTTCTCCACCGCCACATCCCAAGGGCACTCCTTACCCCTCCTCCCTCAGATGCTGCTTCTCCATCTGCCTCAGCAGCACTCAGTAGACACTCAGTGACATCTTTTCACTTTTCTTGTGTATATTTTGATTGTTCTTGAATAATTCATGCTCCACCTCACCCCTAGTTTTTATTTTTTTCTGCCCCTTGCTACATATCCTTGATTTCTGAGATTTTCAGAGATCTGACTCTGCAGTCCTTTTCCCACTGAACTTGTCAACACTGAGAGCCAAATTAAAAACTACTGCAGGCAATGTGACTTCCATTCCAGACTGACACATGTAACCCATAATATCAAAATTCATCCCCTTTAAAAGTGAGGTCAAATTTCAACTGCTGTCAATAAATGGTGAATAGCCAATCAAAAATGACCATCTGTGTCCCAAGTGGCATGATGTCAGCAGCTCTCCACTGAATACAAATGAATGTATGGTAATTGGTCTGGCGACCAGAAGCATCTTTTATCTGATATGGCCAAACAAAGGGTGTAAGGGTAGAAAATATATGGAGAGAATCGTTCCTTCTATTGCTGTCTGTGGTGGATGAACAGACCAATTGCAATCAGCAGTTATCAATGTTCAGAATCTACACACTGATTTGTTTTTGACACTATAAAATTGACATCATCAAAGTGTGTTTCTGTCAGCTGTTTTGGAGCATTAGAATTGTACCAAGAGACAAAGGGTTATTTGTCTTGCTCCTCATGAATTTGCATTAACACCACAGCTTTAGTGACTTCACTTTTTGCATCAGTTTTACATGCATTTTGCACAGGCAAAATGATCAAAGCCAGTGGGATAAAGAGCTGAAAGACTAGAACAGTGCAGTTATGTTTTAATAATGATTTCTTTGTTTCCATGACATTAAAAGAGGAATAAATACCAACTAAACAAACTAGCCAAACAGCCTGTCAGGCAAACTGTTATTTTAAACATTAATATATGCCCACAATTTCATGTCGAGGGCATCTCTGGTATAATATAAACCAGTTTAATTCAGCGTATTTCAAGAGTTAGTTTGTTCCATTTACATCTCTCAGATATCTTCCTACTAAGTCCAAGTACATCAGTGCATTTATGTTGTTCAAAAGAGACACTTGGCCCCCGAAATGAAGATCAGCAGGTCTTTGTTTACCAGTGTTTATGTGCTTCAGGATGTAAATTCTTACAGAGGAGGGTGCATTTTTAGGATTCCCAAACATCACCTCTCTTTTTTTTGCGATAAAGTGTTCCCATAGCATGTTCCTCCACCTGTTTTATACAGTGTTCACAGATGGAGTGTGGTGGTGTTGCAGATATCTATAGAGGATAAAGAAAATCAGGTGCTGTTGTGGCTGCAGTTTATTTTCAACAGTAAGATTCACATTATTTCATTCTTTTCTGAGCTCAGGGTCATTTGTTCGCCACGGCTGAGCTGTGCCAGTTAACAGCCAATACTTATACAAGTTAAGCTGACAGATTAGAAACTTCACATGAGTCTTATTCCAACTTGGAAAAATAACATAATGTGAGGGGTCTTTTGTACAGATTGTCTGAATGATTAAATCATTTTCTCTTCAATTGGGCAGGCTGCAGAGACTTTATATCCAGAGGAAATGAGATAACACTAATATTTAATCTACTGCAGACTGCACAGCCAGCACACATTATCTCACCAGAATTGTCCAGTCTAATAACACAGAGTCAAAGTAAGACAGGACATGTCAGCCTGACAAGATCTCAGTTGCCATCATTATTTTGTCATCTGATTTATCAGATTGTGCTTGATAGTTCTATAGGATTGTATAGCATTAGCACCAGCTTGCTATTTAAAACAACTTACAGGTGACCGAATACAATCGGGCGATTCAAATTTGTAACTCATCATTTCTTTGTTTGACTTTGTGTGAGAACAAATTGAAAGAAGTCATGTAAAGATGAACATTTGCTGATCCTGATTAAAGTGAAATGGGAAAGCTCATCAGGTGTGCACATAGGCTGGGTGACCCTGAAGCAAGGAGGAATCAGCCACCGACTCAACCGCAATGAGGGATCATGAAAAAGAATGAAAACAATTTAATGCTGTCACTGATAGTGAAGTTATACTTGTCAACACAGTTAACTGTTAACATGTTTTACTGTTTATTCTATTGTATTGTCGGTATTTATAATAATTGATAGTGTTTAATAAGTCATTATACTGTATTGTATACTCTCTTTACATGTTTCATGATTTGATTAACAGCACTTGCATGGTTAAAAAAAAAAAAAGTACAATATAAGGGAAGCAATCAAGTTTTTTTTCTCAGTATTGTTTATAGAAAGTATATGGAGTGCAATCAACCAACAGGCAGTGATGAGAAAAAGCTAACTAATGATGATTAAGCCAACGATCGGCGACCTGAGGAAAACGGAAAGTTGAAACAAACATATGCCGACTCTTTTATGTGAGAGGGAAAGTGAGATAGAGACAGATCCGTAATGAAGAGAAGCGAGAGAGATGCTTGAAATTCAGTAGGGAACCAGTTGCTACGGTAACAGGGAAGGTAGCTGGCTCCTGTAGGTGGTGTTACCATGACAACCACCCTCAGTGGCCAAGTGATGCTGAGAGGGAAAATGTGGCGAAGACTAAAAAAAAAAAATTAAAAAAAAACAGTATTTACGTGTTTGATGGAACAGATGAAGGGGGACGTCAAGTGAGCGGAAGCTGATTTCAAATGTGGGAGAGTGACACCGTCCACGCTGTGCAGGTTTTCATCAACTTTTCTTGGTTTGCGTTCTTTTTGTAAGTGGCCTGACAAGTCAGCAGCAGCTGACCCTGCTTTAGCTGTTTGTCCTGCTGTTCATTAACAGAGCACCTGATCACTCTGAACAGCAGGCCAACCGTGCTGTATGAGAGACCTGGGAGGAAGAGGTTATTCCCTCAATATGCTTTTGCAGCTACAGGGGTCACACTGGCCGTGCTGGGCTCTTTTATCGGCACTCGTGTGCATTCTGACCTCTCCGCTGGGAGTTAAAAGACCAGTTTGTCCTCACTGTGGTGATACCACATGTCTCTGAATGAAAGCATTGAATCAATGTGGTGTGAAGTAGGCTGTTATATGCCATACAGTTATACTTATTTTGTTGTGTGTGGTATGGCTCCTAGGCTGTCCACCAATAATAAGATAGAAATATTTGCTTTCCCTTATTGGTCACACCTCTACTTTAACATATACACATAGTAATAGTAATGATGATATTAATATTTACATGCAGCACATACTACTCTGCCTCACTTCTTTGGGCTCACACAACCTATAGCACATAACCTCAAAGCCTCATTTCCATGAGGTGCATCTGCTAGACAGGCTCTCAGGGGAGCTGGCACAGTGATGAGAATTGTGTATGTGCATAAATAAGAGACAGAAGCAAAGAGATGTATGAATGTTTTAACCTCTCATTTTCCACCCCTGCCCCTCTTCCTCCCTCTTCTTTTTGCTGCCTCTCTCCCAAAGCACAATGTTATTATAGCTTTACCATTATATATCTGCACTCACACTAGATATAGTTGAACTGCTTCGATTCACAATTTCCTTAGAATTTATTTAAAGAAAATAAACTTTGCAACATAATTCATCATTTTTTAACTTCTGCCATAACTTAAAGTCTTTCATGCAATTTTCCCAAGATGCTGCAAGCACTGGAAAATCTGTTAAGATTTTAAATGCAAAAAAAGGGGATATGGATACCTGTTATGTGCAGTACTCAAAAAAAAAACAATGCAGATGATAGCCAAAGGAGAATACCAAGGAAGAAAGAATCCAGATCTGCTGCTAAGACAACAGAGTGAAAAATACAGAGGAATAAGCAAAAAGTGCACGATAAGAAGCAGGCAAGATCAGATCTTATTGATGCCAGCTGCCTGCTGCTTGTTGGAGGCACTATGGAAAGACAGGCTGTCCTTAAGTGGATCAATTATTGCAGTCTTTTAACCTAAACATGCCCTCATTTAGGCTTTGGGATTGGCCTAATCTATTTAAAAGATGCTCAAGGGCACAATGATGTTGCTTTAAGACTTCCAGTCCTGTCTCCCCCGCATAAATACACACTTATCTGATACCTTACTCAGCTGCAAAATTAAGCTATCATCTAAATATATGTCGTGTGTCTTAAATTGAAAGCCATGCTACCTCCTAATCTCCATGCTTAATTCACAGTTTGGTTTCAGGGTGGTTTACCAGTTTTAGAGAGACAGTTTAAAGTGTGCTGCTAATTTATAACTCATATTTAGAACATTTAAAATCCTTGAAAATGGATAAACGTTGCCCTTTGCTCTGTTGTGGTCCCAGCATGATTTAGCTTGCTTATGTGTTATTATAGGTAAAATGTGGCATTTAACTATGTAGAAGAAAGAAGCAACAATAGCCTGTTGTAATAGAAAACAACTGTCTTAATAAGTCTTCTGTATAATACATTTTAGCGGTGCCAATAAACAATATTCTCAGAGGCATGAAAATGTTTATTAATAGGAATTTGAAGCACTGAGTCCCAGACATTACTCAAACGTTTGAATGTGTTTATAGCATAAATACAGATTTGAAGAGCTGCAGTGCCTTGTGTCACTCTCAATCTGCCTAAGGAAAATCCACTATTCAATGTCAATTGTGTTGACATTAGGATGATTCAGACAGACCTGCAGCGCTCAAATCTCTACTAAGCTGCTGATTCCTTCAATCCCCCGAGGTACCTCTTCAGCTTGAAATTGCATCTGCAGGCTCACAGTGTTTGGCATTAAAATCCTGGCATCCCCCTGTTGTTTTTGCTTAACTGTGAAGGAGGTTCAGCTGTGTTACATAACATCAGAAATTCATCACTGCTAAGACAAAAACCATTTCAGCTTGGCTGTACTGAAGGAGCAGAATCTTGCAGGCACATAATGTTTCCGGACTCTCTCTTGTTTTTGGCTGGATTTGTGAAACATTATTACGCAGTTGTTTCCCTCCCACATATCTGCAGGAGGTGGTTGCATAGAAAGGCTTGTGAAAATGACCAGCTATGCTTTGTGTCTTTTTGTCTTTTCTGGAGAATTTAAAAAAAAAACAAAAAAAAAACACGCACAGTGTGGCGTCATTATGGTGCGTGACTCAGATAAGGCATTTGTTGAAACGTGGGTGGAACTGAGAGGCAGATTTGTATGGCTGCTCTATGCAACACAAGTATCACAATCACTCACCTCAGTCTGAATATAGCTAAATACTGCCTTTCCATTGAACTGGGGACACTACCCCAAATTTATTTTACTTCTGTGAGAGTTTCGTTTTGTGCTATGATCAAGTTTTACAGAATCTGCTAAGAAGGCCAGATAGGGAAAAAAGCAAAACATTTACTGAAAACATAGTAAGATTATTACATGCACAATAGAAGGAAAATTAAGGAGTTTATCATAAGGAGAGATGCAGGATATTCAAACGGGATATTCATCTTGAGTAAAGTGAGTCCTGTTCTTGTTTGTTTGGCCAGGTTTCATGCTGCTGTTGTATATGTGGGAGGTCTGTATCCAGTTAAAGTCATGGGATTCACGGATGACACTGCAACTTTTACAGAAGACAAAAAAATGTAATTTTTTCCTATGGCCCAGTTGTAGTAGTCTGCAGAACGTGGGGTTTTCCCTGGGTTTTTTTAGAGGACTTAGGTGCTGTCTGATGGTGGTTGGAATTGTAGAGAGGAAATTTTAATATATTAAATTTTTTTCAAGTTGATTTTGACTCATATTCTTACCATGTTTGCGATCTAAAGCTGCAACATTTATTGTACAGCCAACAGTCAATTTATCTCACTGAATGACATGTTTGAGATTTAATATTAATAATGACTCGGGCACAAAAGAATCGCTGGCAAATCTAGCCTGTTATGTAACGTTAACTCTGAGTATATGATAAAAACAAGATGCTCTTTTTTGCATTTTAGCTTACGTATATAGGCTTAAATAGTATTTACTGGGCATCAGTTCAGTTCTGATGAGCATGTGGATAATCCTATGGACTGTTAACCTACTTCTTTTTGTTTAAGGCACTCTGTGAAACACATAGGCACCGCACCTAACACTCACTGTGATAGGGAAGATTCTTGAGTGCTAGTTGGATATAGGTTATCATCTTTGAGTAAACATCTTTGCTTCTAAATAACCTCAGTCATAAAACGGTAGGCACTGCCAGCCTCGAGCTCTGTGGAGTCTCTTGCAGTGATGCCAGCTGACATGTCCTGTATTTTTAAGCTATACTTGAAATTAAATCAAATATTGGGAGCTGACTTTGGCTGCTGTTCCAGACCTAGATGAACCCTGGTGATTATAGGGCCATCTGCTCCCAGTATGCCCAGCTGGAGGCTGGACCGCTGTAATCTGAACTGATGTACCCTGTGATGTTTGCACATTTCTGAAACCAAAAGCCTCTCTCATATTTTTTTTATATTGTAATAAGACATACAATTTATTATCCAATACGTAACACTGCAACTATGTGTGGTTTACAGTAGGAAGCTAAAGGAAGAAATGCAATATAATATTTTCCACTCTGCCCATCAGTCTTGTCTGAATTGAAAATTAATGGCTTCAATTAGCCATTAGCTAGAGATGTATAATAATGAGTCAATATGCAGCTAACCTGCTTTATCCCCCTTTGTCCCTTCTGCATCGTGAGAGTCTGGCTACCCTCTTATAACTACATGCAACACCAGGAAGAGGCCTGATGGAGTCTATGAATAATTAAGCAACATGATTACAATGATGAATGCCCCTAAATCTATCTGGCCATTTAGCACTATTCTAGGGAGAGGGGCCAAACAGCAGAGTGTCACGCATTGTGTGAAAGCTGCGAGGGAGGGAGATGGGGAGACAAGAGGGACATCAAGGATGGGGAGGCTGAGGTGGATCAGCTTTTAGAGGAGGCAGAGGGAGAGGGGAAAAAAAGGAAAATAGAGAAAGAGTGAAGGAGGGGCTCAGAAGCAGGAAGACACCCACTATTAAGCCATCTGTGCTGCAGAAAAGCACAAAGATAAAGGCTTGTATGTGTGTGTGTCATAAATGTATGGGTTACTCATGTAAGAGGCTTATTCACACGGGGTGTGGGTGTGTTCTCCACACGAGTGATGGTGGTGGTGGACACTGTTACACTAATTCAAGAGCAATCCTAGCTAATCAGGCTTTTCACAGTTTGTTTAAAGTTTACAAACATAAATTTACTCTCCTCTCATACTGCATGGATCCCTACATAATCATGTCTTGTCTTTGGGAATTAATTGACTTCAAATTGTATTGATAGCAAATGTGTACTGCACAAGTTTAGCTGCCTGAAGCTTTCATTCTGCTATACAAGGTATATACAGGTAAAGTGGTGCCAGATCCGCTAATATAAGTTCATAATTGTCTACTGACTGCCTGTTAAATCATTTGTATGGCATATATTTAACACTTACTTTTTTCATTTTATGAAATGCATTTTGTCTTTTGTGATGTTTAAAACTGTCAAATATCCCATCAATGTCATTATTAAGGTAAGATACTGCACACAAGATTGCTGTAGAGTAGAAGAGAATTAATAAAGATTAGCTCCTTAGGGGTCTGTTGTCTGTAGTTAATCATCAGGTCTTAAGAAAAGTCTTAGTATATCCCAGTGAAAGCTGATTTATATGTACACAACAACACATGATAAGCACACATGTAGATACATGCTGTGCATGTACCTGAGAGTGTAAGATAACAAAGGACGTATTGAATAAATTTTTTTAAAAAAACTATAGACACACTAACCATGCAGACATGAAAGCAGAATATATTGTTATCGCAGAAATTAGTTGTGAGAAATAAGTTCCTCCCAGCACGTCAGCATCAGAATTATTAGGACCATTTGGTTTGGTTCTTCAATCTACAATCTAATAGCAGTTGGTAAAAAGTGACTAATGATGGGTGGGCTTCTCCCTTCTGCCTCTTCTGCTCTGGCTTGCCTGCAAGGGCCAAGAGATTGCATCATTACAGAGGATGAAGTCATCCTGCAACATAAGGGTGGAACAGGTGCTGAAAATTTAATTAGAGAAGGATGGAAGATGCTGGTGGAACATGTAAATGCACTGCCCAAATTCGCCCCTGACAGACAAGTCAGTTTATGTTCAGCATTCAGCTGATCATATCTACTATTTTGTGTGCTCATAACATCATTTCCTCTGCTAGAAAGGCATCTGTTTAACTGTAATTACACATTATTGTATCTGAGCAAAGATTTCCACTGCGTCTGGTCCAAGTGGACTGTGAGTTTGTCTCTGTGAGCGCTTTTAGTTTTTCTTGTGATGCTTTTTTTTTTTGCTGTGGAGGTACACCTGTGATTACAAAGCGGCACAGTCAGTATGCAGTGGATATGGAGAAGCAGAGCAGAGGAATAATAATAAAATACCAAGGGAGCTAACGGAGGCAAAGAATCTGGTGAAAAGGCAGAAAGCCAATCGATGTTTCTGGCTTTATATCACCAGGTTGTTATTAATGATGCGGCAGCCCCTGCAGTGGGGAGCTGTCAGGCTTCTGGGCTGTCTGCCTGTTCAGCCTCATCAGCACAAGGACATGATATGTGGAGCTCAGGATGTTTGAACAGCACTTCCTCACCAACTTGTGAACCCCTCACTCGCCGTGCTTGCTTGCAAACTGTACTGTACAGAGATGCTTCAGTACACTACAGCATTTTCTCCCTGAGACATGGCAAGCGGCTCTGCAACCTGTCTGTTACTGGAGAAGCGTCACTGTTGACAGATTGCGATGCATTATTGGGAAGCCAGCTGGATCGGTGTGTTCAGAGTGTCCATGGTCACACCACAACAGTGTTCACAGTCTAAAGTCTAATTGGCTTTAAAATGGGAATTACATACCAGGAAGGCACTGAAACTCTTGTACTGCGTGTTGGTTATTTGAAAGGGAATTAATTTGTACACATAAAACATTGATGAAAATGTTTACTCTAAGGACATGAATGTGATGAATTCATTGTAGCTAAAGCTATTTTTAACTGAACAAAAGCCGAATCCTTCAGAAGAATATTTCTATGCAATCGGCGTATCTAGTGAAAGCAATATTCTGATGAAGGTATCTTACACTGCTTGGATATTTTGAAAACATTACTTGCCTATTTTGGTTAAATTATAAACAGCTTAAAAAAATCTTCAGAGCAGATATTTAAATTATGCTTATAAAGTCATGTCTGAAATGTGTGAGTCATATAAACAAATTTACCACCATGCTAGCAGCTCTGTAAGCCTCCATTGAAGCACAGCAATGCTTAGAGCGGAGCTCCATTCACAAACTTGTATTTAAGGACACATTCGACTTTTAGCTTGAGCACGTTAGCAATAGAAGAGTCAAAGCTTCTTTCATATACAGAACATTGCTACCAGCAGAGGCTCTGTTGCGTGTATGTTAGTATGCCTGCAACCTCGAATTGGATAAGCGGCAAAGAAAATGGATGAATGTTAGTATGTATCTTCTGCCACAGCCTGTTGAGAACATCTTTTGCAATTGACCTTTACAAGGTAGACTTTGCACTCAATTAAGTTACCAATTTCATTTTTTGGTAAGGTCAAATCAATTCAAATTGCTTTAACTCCAAAGCCACAAAAAGAAAAAGACTGCAAATTCTGCCACCAGGTGATGCTATAGAAACAAAATGAAAGTTGCACAGTGCAAACTGCTACTTCTCATATGTACTAACGGATAGAAGCATAGTTTTGTTTTTAAATGTTCACCATGATTTGACCATAGTATAAATATGTGATCGATATCTGTTCTATTTAGTAGATTATTAGCAGATGAAGAGGGCAGAAAAAAAATCATCAATATCCCCAAAAACTGCAACGCTTACTGAATTAAAACTTAGCAGTCATTTAGCCCATATTGAAGTGTCCCCATCGAGAGGCCAGTTAGAGAAACATCACAGCTGTAAAGCAGTCTCACGGGTTTCTCCTGCATGTTTTCAAATAAAAACGTGCTTCCAAATTTCAGTTGCTCAGCAGGTAAAACTACAGGCTGCTGCCAGCTTCAACAGGTTCAAGCAAGCTGCAGCAGATTTTAGCAATCGCACTGGAGTTTCTCCAGGAAATGCCCACTCTAGTCTAGAGTTTAAGGGCGATAGTCATAATGCTATTTATTGAAGTGAACAACATGTGCATTCAAGTATGGCTGCATTGTGAAATATATGTCAAGATTAGTTTTAAAAGCTAGATTACTTAGTCCAATACAATAATAAAGTTGTATTATGAGCAACTTGATCAAATAAAGAAAGCCAATGAACATTGTGTGTTCTCAAAACGTGGACACTCAGCGGCAATATTCACTGGAGTTAAAGACTGCGTTAAACCGGGGTATGACACATAGGAGCTGTCATGATCAGATTCATAGACAGCCTTGGCAAATGTTTCTGAGATTGTTAAGTATTGAATTAAGTGATTTTCCATTTCCATTTCTTTAAAAAAAAAAGAAAAAAAGAAAAGTGAAATACCATAAAATATATTTATGCCTGCCAACTAATGCTTCTTAAAAGCATTTTTAGTAAGAATGAATAGACATGATGCATGCTGATCATAGTTCCTGTTATTGCTGTAAGAATACAATGACATAAAACAGTGAAACAAAGATCTTACGTGGTATTCACACAGCAGGGTAAAATGGGTCTAGTAGCTTATGTGATTTCAGCCTCTGAGTGATGTTTATGTGATGACCGTAGTGGTGACAAGAATGTGGAGAAGAAGTGCTTCTAATTGTCTGGGTCAAAAACAAGGGCTTCTGCTTCTTCATGTAGCAACAGACCAGAAGTGCACATACTGTAGACCTTAAAATTGTATTGCTTATAGCGGGGATGTCATAAGAGTTCTAATCTGGTCATACATCTGGCTGGAGATTGGGAGTGCAGACTTGTGAGGCTGGAGGTCAGGGCCTCAGGCTCCTGATGGACTGCTATTGATTGGGGGAACGTGGCGATACAGTTGCAGTCGCTCAGCATTGATTTTCTGCAAGTGCAGTAGTGGAGAGCGGACAGAATGAGAGAGCTGGGCCAGGGGGAGCTGCCAGGTTATCTTCTCAAATATCCGGAAGTTTTTTTTGGGTTTTTTTGTTTTGGTTTTTTTCTTCTTTGTGGCACTGACCTTTCCTGACTCAAAGATATATATCTATTTAGACATTTGCTGAGCAGCTACTCTAGACAGACTGTTTCAGCAACTTCAGCAGTCTTTCCCTTTGCTTATCTTACAGTACACTTAACCAATTAAATGATCCAGTTCAGCTCCGTCAGTAACAAGGAACAGTCAGTTTTTAAGGAGGTATAACATTTAATAATGTGAAGCTACAAATTAAAGCGTTTTAACCTAAACACCCTAGCTAGGTTGTTGGTGCATCACTGTGCTAACACATCGACAGACCATTCACATCCATAACCATTTCCGATTTAGAATCACCAGTTAACCTAACATGAATGGTGGGAGTAAATCACGCAGAGAAAACCCACACAGGCTCTAGGGAAACGTGGCTGCGTGCTCAGCCCTGGCTGAAACCTTCCTGCTGTTTGGCAGTGGTGTTAATCACCGCACTGCTTTGACTCGCAGACCTTTTAAACCCATATTTAAAAGATGATAGTACAACATATCAGGTGTTTCAACTGTGAAATTGTATTGCTTTATTTAGAAATATGTTCTCATTTTTAATTTTCACATTTCAAAAAAAATGTGGTAGAGGGCCGTATTCACTACTGTGCTGAATCATCTCTTCTTGTAAGAGGAGTTTTCACTTTCTAGTGTGGCATTGAATTTAATATGCTAAACAATTCAAGGCCTTATTATGTGTTTCCTAATGTGCCAGATGATCTCAGCTGATGAGAGCTCTGGATTTAAGGCAAGTAGCTTAGTTTTGTTGTGTTGCCATCAAGCAGCATATACTGTATGGATAAAGTATTGGGCTACCCCGCTTAATTGTTGAATTCAGGTGTTTCCAGTCCCATTACCACAGCTGTATAAAATCAAGAATATAATGTATAGAATGTAAAATATATAATGTATAAAAGTTGCCAACACCCCTGTAGGTGTACCGTAAAAGTGGCCCAGTACTTTTGCCCATATAGTGTATTTTGTTCATGATTAATCGTGGCTTTACAGACATGCAAGTTACCTGTGCATTAATGCACTGCCACACCATCAGCAATGCAAGGTTTTGAACTGTGTGCTGATTACAAGTCCGATGGTCCATCTTCTCTTGTCACCTTTCTGTTTTTTCTTTCTTTTTTTTTTCTCATTGCTTAGTAGAGTCTTGTATTTGTGGTTGCAATGACAAACTGCGTTCACTGACAAGAATCTTAACTTATGCTATGATTTCCACCAGAGGCTCGTTTCTGTGTTCAGTGCAGTTTAAGATAGTGGTTAAGTGACAGTTTCTGCAACGTCACATCGTTTTGGGAAATTAGGTTGCGTAAATCAAGACATTTAGAGTTTTGGAACATATTTCCTTTGCCTTTCTAAGCAGCCATTGTTTCCATTTGTTTATCTTTGCTGCCGTTATTAACTTGCAGTGACTTGCAGGCACGTGAAACTTGTCTGACTGGGTAAATTATCCCCTTGAAAGTGTTACCATTGTGCCATCTTCAGCAGCCGTGCAAGAAATTTCTAAACAATATTCAAATAATCTAAATGAATAGATGTGAATTATTTTCTAATAAAAGTCTATAAAGTCATTCACAAATTTTTTAAAAAAAAACTGCTTAGGGAAATGCTGAGCGCTAATGAAAAGTAGATGCGCAATTTGTAAGAAATCTGCTAAGACATGCAGAAACACAAACCCTGCCCAGCATAATTATAATGCATAGATTGCTCAGGGCTTATTATATTTATTGTACATTTACTCAGAGAGGTTTATATATTTATTTTACCCAGTATGAATTTTAATTAGGACTTCAAACACTTTAGCTCCATTTGGCCAAAGCAGGGCTTTCCTTTGATCAGGCGTCACTCTCCCATATTTTTTCTCCTCTATTTCTTCCCTTTGGGCAACTTCCTTCTAATTGGCTCAGCGTCGCTCATCTTGTCTGTTGTCAGTAGGTCTGTCTCTCTGTCTGTCAGTGCAGATGAAAGGATATGTTGTATACAGGCTTTGGGGTGCGGGATGCCTTCTTACAGCATTTCATGGTTAGACAGTAAATAATATTGCACATCTTCTCCATGAATGTTTCTGTCCAACTGTTACTAAGAAGCCTACATTTTACTTTACATGACCTGCAGGATTCTTTGAATATATTCTATAAATGTCTCATTTTCTCCAGCAAACATGAGTCAGGGATCCAGCTGAGCATGAAACACTTCTGGTTTTTGTTTTTTCATGTTACTTTAGGGCTCATTTCTTTTATGTTTTCTAAAATAAAATCTGTTGGGTCTGTTAAAGTAGAAGTCCATGTTTGTTCTGTTTTTAGAGCCCCCATCCCCCCACCCCTCCCCTCCTTTATTCCTCCCTGGGCTCTCTCTGTCTCTGTCCTGTGTGTTAATGTAGTGAAGTGGTGCATCGGTCAATGAGCTTGTATTAACACCTGACTCCCAGCCCTAGCTGCTGTTTGTTCCTCTAGTGGGGTCCCCTGGGTCCTCCCCCAGGCAGAGGCAACATATCCCACAATCAATAACAACATCCTAGAAGGCAGCTGGATGAGGGGAAGGAGAAGGGAGCGGGGAAGTAGTGTTTTTTGCAACAGACCCTCACCTTCTTCTACCATCCGCTCCTTGTTTTCTCAGATGTCAGGTCTGTCAGCAAACAGGGAGCACAGGCCCACCGGTTGGCAGTCAGGCTTTTAATTTGCCCTTTCATTCATTTTGGGGTATTTGAACAGTGGCTCATCTATGGATCTTTTCTGAATTTCAAGTTTTCTCATAAAGCTTGCAGTAGCCTCTTCTTTCTTGCTCTACGTGCTCCCCCTTCTCTTTCGATCTTCTCTCTCTCGCTCTCGCACTAATGTCAGATAGTGCTAGAGTGCATTTAGGAATTATCTGTGGTCTCTCCGGCATGGATGAGCTTCAGACACAATATTCTCAGCCACTGTGTTTGTATTGACTCCTCCTCATCTGTCTTGCCCCCGCCCCTCCTCCTTTGCTTTCTAGGCTTTGGCCATGGCTGAGGTGAACGGGCCAGGCCCCCAGGTGGCAGAGCCGCAGATTGCCATGTTCTGTGGCCGGCAGCTCCTGCACATGAACACACAGACTGGCCAGTGGGAACCGGATCCTCAGGGCCGCCAGGGTTGCTTCAAGGAGCCAAGCCAAATCCAGTCCTACTGTCAGGAGGTAGGAATCAGAACTTTGCAGGGGAATGAAATAAAACCGAAGAAAACGAAACAGCTCTGAGGAAGACCAGACTAGAACAGCAGCATTATAAAATTGCTGGTTTAGGAATAATGTTTCACAATCACAACAACTAAAAACTGTAACAGACAAAGGGAGAAAAGTAAGATTTCATATTCCTTATCTCTGATTTGATTTGTCTAACACGTGTCCTACCAAACCTATATATTCATCAATATATAGTGGAGTGATGGCGGTCTGTTGGAATATTAAACTATTTCACTTGCACCACCATCTACCTTCTGTCCTGTTGTTACCTACTGCTGTGTGTGTACTCTTTAACATCTGTTGCTAAACTATGACTTGGACACATACTCTCCACACACTCCTTAGTTTGACATTATAATGGAAAAGGCGGCCAAGCGCCATCTGGAGGCCAAAATAGACACAGCAGCCACAGACAGCAGCAGACATGAGCTTGAATGGACTGTAATGCGATTAGCTGACATATTATGCATTTGAAATGGCTTTTACACAAAGCCCTCGTATTCCTCGATATATGTGAAGAAAGCGTTTTAGTGTGTATTCAGACTGCAGGCTACAGCTATGTTTCTCTCGCTATTAAATCTCATTATGTGCTTGCGCTTTAAATGATTGGCCTAAATTGAAAATCGAAATAGTCCAGTGTCAAATTAGAAATATTGAAAGACAAGAATGGCCATTGAAATGATTATGTCTAATGTGGCTTTAGACAAATGCGCTACGCAATGCTTCATGAAGTTAAAAATATATATAAACTGCATGGCTCTCCCTTGTTAGTCTTCACCCCACTGACAGCGCTCTCCCTGCTCTTCTTCCCTGATCCTGCTACTTCTGCTCTACCCCATTCCTCATCTTTAACCAATTTTACCCCATCTGCTCTTCCTCTTGTTTTTATTCCCTCTGTTCTGTCCTTCTACCTCTTTGTTTCTGTGTCTCTGTCATCTCTGCATGTACCTGTTCACTCAGATGTACCCAGGGCTTTCAATCTCCCATATAGAGGAGTCAAAAAGACCTGTCACCATCCCTTCCTGGTGTAAGAAAGGTTGGGGCCACTGCCAGACACACCCCTTCATAGTGCTGCCCTACCGCTGCCTGGGTAAGAAAAACACAAGTCACTGCATTACATAACACAATAACAAAAATAGTTGATTTTGATTTTCTCTTTATTATATTATTTATTTTCTTGTTTATTTGTTTTAGTTTTTTGCCATTTAATCTGAATTACCCAAAATAAACCATAATTCTGATTAGTTTTCATGTTTTTTTTTTCTCTCTCTGGGTAGAAACATAGGTGAACGTGTACACACATATGTAACTAATACACAAGCTAACAAGATAAGCAGCACAGACTTAGATATTAAATTTACCATTCAGATACCAGCATTTTTCATCTCTCTCAGTGCTGCACATCTGTAAAATGCATTACTATCGGAACTGCAGACAGACAGCGATAACAACTGGAGTGTGCCGCTCATGTGGCAGAAAACAGGACTGGCCATGCATGCTAACAGGCCACTAGGTGGCCAGATAGGCTAACTATGGACGAGTGGCTGAATGAAAGGGTAATCAACAGTAAGTCACTCTGGGTTCAGTAAAAATTTACATTTTCATGCATCGCACTGTGAAACCCCTGTAGCTTATTTGATTTCCACAGCAGTGCCTTTCATGTGGGTGTTCCTTCCTGCTTGATCTTAAATGAAGAGGACAAATAGCAGTAATATAGTTTTAAAAAGAACTGGTTTTAAAAAATGGGATATACACTATAAACTGTTCATTTCTGTTTGGTTTACATTATTAAAGAAAAGTATCTAGTAGTCTGCATTTATAATCTCTGTAATAAATATTTTACATTCATTTTAAGCAAAGTACATTTTGACTTTGTGTCCTTGACTTGCTACTGTAACTGCAGTTTGTCTGTCTAAAGTGCTCACTCATTACACATTTATGCTCTTTCAGTTCTTAATGATGCACCCTATCCTTATCTAAGTCTTCCAAGTTACTGTCCTTCCTCTGATTTATGTAATCTATGCAAAGCGCTTCTTGTGTTCCCTCATACACGGTGCTATCATGAGGTTCCTGGGACTCACACAGACACACACACAAAAAACAGCTGATCTCAGCTTGGAGGTCATCTTCTCTTGCAGCGCTGGATGACTCCAAAGGAAGTGTTGTTCTGACCACTTCCAGTAAGACCATGGATCTGGTTGGGCTCCTGACCTAATGTGCCTCCTTTGGGCTTGGAGACTGGACTCTCACCCAAAAATTGCTGTTTGGTCACTGGGTCACAGTTCTCATCACCAGTGATGATTCCACACACAAGTTTAATCAGTTTGACACAGAAGTTTATATGTGCTCACTGAATACGTTTGAGGTCTGTAGTGAAAATGCAGGTGCGCAAGTGCAGCTGCTCATGCTTGCATGATTATATTTTTGGGCTCTTTTTTATTATTATTTTTTATTGAATGGAGTCTCTAAACTTCTTGTACACTTTTGCATTCACTGCCCACTATAGTGTGTCCATGTTTCATAAGTTGATTCAGGTAATAATCTTAGCTGTTGTTAAACTCCTGCTGCTTGAAATGGTCATACACTGACGCCACCTTTTCTCTTGTGCTGCAGAGGGCGAGTACGTGAGCGAAGCTTTGCTGGTGCCCGACCGATGCCGTTTTCTCCACAAGGAGCAGATGGATGTCTGTGAGAGTTACGGGTACTGGCACAACATTGCTAAGGAGGTGAGAACCAGATTAGTGTCAGTTTTTAGACAAATTTAAAATGGCATAGTGAAGAAAAGAGAGGTCATCAGTCACTTTAAAGCAGATGGGTAAATTTTATGTGAATGGCAAATTTTGCAATTGTTCACCCAGTGCACATTTTAAAACTCTTAATACAGCTAGCTCTGACTGTAATAGCAGACCAGACATGTGGTGTGTCATCTATGATGTCAGCAAAACTCCCACCAGAGATGATTTTCTGGCAGAGAGGTGCCACACGCCCTCATAATACCTCCTGTTAACTTCTTGTTCCCAGAATAGAAATTCAGAACTTTGTTCTTCTATATGTTGAAACACTTTAAGTTATTTACACTCAACTGGACTTTTCTGTATCAGGAGTGCACAACAGACAATCTGGAACTCCACAGCTATGGGTTGCTGTTGCCATGTGGGAAACATTACCGGGGCGTTGAATACGTGTGCTGCCCAGGCCGCGGGAGTTCTAACGATAAAGGAGAGACAGAAGAAAGAGACGACCCTGCTGCCCCTCAGACACTTGCGATCCAAACGAGTGGAAAACTCACCTCTGTGTAAGATGATTCAGCTTGACCACGCAGGCGTGTAGTAAGATGAGACTGTGGTTTGTGTGAAATATTAATAGTCACCCATTTTCCACACAGAACCAAAGTGACAGCACCCACTCCAAGCCCCTCTCCTGAAACAGATGTTGACATTGCTGATTTGGAAGACGAAGATGATGAAGTGGTAGAAGACGAGGAGGAGGAGGAGGAGGAACAGGAGGAGGAAATTGAGGAGGAGGAGGAGGCAGAAGAGGAGGAGGAAGAGGAGGAAATGGCTGCGAAGGATCCAGAGGAGTATGAATACCCTATTGACTCAGGTCCCTACCAAACATCAGACTACTTGGATTCCTTTTACTATGAGAAAAGCCAAAAACCCACCACCTCTTCTCCTCTGATGAAGGGAGACAGCTGTAAGTGTTCCTAACTTTTTCGGCTCATGTCCCACTCAGGGTTTATAGTAGCTGTTGTTACCAAAAATGACAACTTCTTTCTTTGCCTTTCCAGAGCAACAATTGTTTATTTCCAAACACATATGGACAAACTCACCAGCGCAGACATGCAGCATTTCATGCTCTACTTTTTTGTAGTTCAGCTCAGTTCACAAAATGAGTGTGTTCATGTCTGTGTGTGTGTGTGTGTGTGTGCACGTCAGTCTGGAGCATAACACAGCGAGCTCTCAGCAGGGTTCATACCAGTGTGCACAGTAAATGGAGCAGTTGACCACTTCACATTAGATTTCCTGGCTATAAATAATGATAGTACTTGTTGTATGTAAATAAAGGAAAACCAAAACTGGTTGATCTTTTTCAGTCAGATTTGTGTTGGGTGGTATTATGGTGGTGTTCAGTGCTTTATTTTTGTTCAAAGCTTTTTTAACCCTCATCATATCAGTATATTTAACATAAGGCCCACAAACTGGGGTTCCTGGAATACACTCTTAGAATAATCTACTGCAAGAAAAAATATACATAGTCCTATTTTTTTAAACTACAAAGGCAGATTTTATACAAGTTGATTTAAAATACACAAATTGCAGCAAGGAAGGACTGATCCATCTGTCAATCTCAAGCTCCACTTACCCCTCACTCATGAATAAGACCCCGAGATACTTATGCTCCTCCAACTGGGATAGTAACTCGTCCCGGACCTGGAGTGGGCACTCTACCCTTTTCCGGCTGAGAACCACGGTCTTGGAGGTACTGATTCTTATTCCTGCCACTTCACACTCAAACCACTCCAGTGTAAGCTGGAGGTTACACCTGATGAAGCCAAAAAAACCCACCTGGCAACACCTAGATATGTCTCTCCATAAAAACTATGAACAGAATTGTTGACAAAGGGCAGTCCTGGTGGAGTCCAACACCCACCCACAGATGCTGTTAAGCAACTGCTTGGTGGTGGGGCCCCTGGGGTGCATGAGATTTGTCCTGAGTTCCTGAAGGCTCTGGGTGTTGTGGGGCTGTCCTGGATGACATGTCTCTGCAACATTGCATGGAGGTCTGGGGCTGTGTCTCCAGATTGGCAGACTGGAGTGGTGGTTTGCCTGTTGTCTTTTTTTTTTATTATTTAATTTAATTTTATTTTATTTTATACATTTAAAAAAGAAAGAACACGAGGTATAACAAAACTACATTATATTTATGTGGTTTGGGGGTTAAACAAGTACAAATGAAAGTTTAACTAGCAACTGTATATTTATACTTTTTTTTTTTTGCTGTTTTTCCTTTTACTTTCTTTTCATTTCAAATAAAGGAAACTAAAAATACATGAAAACCTTTTTTCAAAAATCTGTTAAATTATATGTCTTATAAGTGCTTATTATTTCATATTAATTCTTAAAATATGAATCCTAACATTATATATAACATTTTAATTTCATTAAAGGAAGTGGTGCAACTTTTCCAGTCTAACCAAAATGAGGTCACATGCTGTGGGCTTCCCAGCAGTTCAGATCAGCTTACAAATCCAAACATTTTTTCCCAGTCTTTTAAACATTATTTTGCTTCTTTCTCATTGCTGTCACTTCATGGTCTGTCCTGACCCTTTTTATTTGCTGGATAATTTCTCTGTGGCTCTTGCAACCTACGTGACAGTAACAACCTGTTTCCTGTCTTTCCCATCTAGTGACTACAGCTCGGCCCACAGATGGTGTCGATGTTTATTTTGAGAAGCCAGTAGATGACACTGAGCATGCCAACTTCCTTCGTGCCAAAACAGACCTGGAGGAACGCAGGATGAAGCGCATCAATGAGGTACATTTCACAGGGCTAAGAGCAGGCTAATGGCATCTCGGCTGCCAGGTCACACTTTTGACAGGTTATTCATTAATCTGGGATGAGATTTGCTCATCCATCGCTCTTGTCTTCTAATCTAATTCTGCAAATGACAGGACAAATGGCCTGTTCACGTTCTGCCTGCATTCAGGAGAGCTGATAATGAAAGACGTTTCTTAAATACTAGGGCTGGATGTATGACTTAATCATGTGATGTGGAATCCCCCATTTATTTCAGTAGAATCTACTATGCAGTAGTGAACATGCATTGCACTTTGACATTAAAGTGCCAGTGCCGAATAAGATGTTACTTTAGGAATTGTAGCAAGATTTTTGAATTGTTCTCTGACATTTCTTGACAAAGCACAGGTTAAAGAAGAGAATAACTGTGGGGCTATTTGAATGAGGCAGCTGTCATACAGATTCAAAATTGTCTTTTTGAGTCGGGTTTTGTCTGTGGTATTGCGTACCATACCACCAGTGCAGTGTTGTCTTTGTAATAAAGGCACTCAGACCATATTGGTGAACTGATGCCTAACTACCCCCCACCGCCCCACCACACCTCCTCAAAAAAAGAGAAAAAAAAGTAATTAAATCTGATAGTTGTATCTGCAAGTCCTGCCAGTTTTGAAATAATAAAAGATGTTGCCTTTTGTCTGCTGAGTATTCTGACAAGACTATCTCTGTCACATGTCACAAGGACACATTTTGTGTGCTTGAATCCCTCAGATTATGAAGGAATGGGCAGAGGCAGACAACCAGTCGAAAAATCTGCCGAAGTCAGAGCGACAGGACCTGAACGAGGTAATCTGCTTTACTGACTTACAGTATCCAAGATAAAATAAATTATTATGAAACTCATTCTTGTATCATCTTTTCTCTACCAGCATTTCCAGTCTGTGCTGCAGACACTGGAGGAGCAAGTTGCTGGAGAGAGACAGAGGCTTGTGGAGACTCATCTTGCCCGAGTTGAGGCCATTCTCAACAACAACCGCCGCCTGGCCCTGGAGAACTACCTGACTGCTGTACAAGCCGAGCCCCCTCAGGTAAGTCTACCCTGGAGTATAGAGGAGGACAGAAGATATAGTTAAACAATCCCAGATCTCTTGTAGATGCTACATATACCTGTAACAGGCAGGGAGGAGACTTCATCCCATTTTCTGGCCTTTCCTCACTCTGTCTCCCCTTAAATTGTGTCTTCTAGCCAGAGCGTGTGCTGCAGGCATTGAAGCGCTACATGGCTGCAGAGCAGAAGGACCGCAGACACACACTGAGGCATTACCAGCATATTGTGGCCGTTGACCCCCAGAAGGCTGAGCAGATGAAGTTCCAGGTGTGTGTCTGAGAGCTTGCGAAGTATTTGGTTTGAAAGTGCTTATCTCACACACACCTGTGCTTTGGACGTGTGAGGCTCCTTTCTGCTGAGCCTGAAGCACACAGAAAACATTGTGTGCTGAAGACTCAGTAGGCCCTACAGAACTCAAAGATGTGAGGCAGCTACACATCCTCTATTCATTATAATATAATCAAGGCCAGTCTTTTCTGACTACAAAAGATACTTTACATACAGGACTTAAAATCGTGTAACTCAGTAATAACATAGTTAGAGCAGGGCTATAATTTGAAAATAAATAGGTAATAATTAAGTTATAACATGGTGTTAACAGTGGGTATATTCAGGTAAACATAGACTCAAATTTATTAATGTTACTACTGTAATACTGTTATTTATAGTTGTTACAGGGTTATGGGGTCAGAAACCAGTCCTAATAAAGAGGACGTATAGTATTAGTAAAGATACTAATGGAGCAAAACAGTTTAGTAATAGCTTACTAATATTTTGGGAAGAATATGGTAACCTGCTAAAATACAAAACACACAGGGGTAATATCAGTAGTAATTTGGATTGAAAATGTAATATTGTGAGATCACAAGAGTAACAAGATGACAAAATTGAGGTAATACACTGTAAGGCTAGTATCAGCCCAGTGTGACTTATAGTTTGAGCTCTATTGGTCATTTCGTGATTGAAAAAAAACAAACAAAAATGCCTGAGCAGAATCCATTTGTATTTCCTGCAGGTGTACACACATCTTCATGTGATTGAGGAGAGAATGAACCAGAGTCTTGCTCTGCTGTACAAGGATCCTACATTGGCTGAGGAACTGCACAGTGACATTCGTAAGCTAAACTGCTGTTAGCGAGATTTTCACATCCGTGGCTTCTGTTCTAGTTTATTGTTTTCTTAATGCATTGGTATTGGTATTTGTATTGATGACTTCATGTCTCATTCGCAGAGGAGCTGGTCAGAGCAGAACGAGGTGACATCAGTGAGCTGATGACCACCTCCTTCTCTGAGACTCGCACAACTGAGGAGCTTCTGCCTGCTGAGAGTGAAGAGGAGAAGGATGATGAAGAGGAAGATGAGAGAGCCTTCCAGAACAGGCCCTATCCCCCTCGCACTGGTACACATCCCCTGTTAATCATACACACTTTAGCAAATTTGTAATTGTGGAGTGATGTAAAAAAAAACAGACAAACTACTTCTCATGGGTTGCTCTAGTTAATGATGCTTTTCCCCCTGATTTTCTCCACAGAGCTGCAGTCAAATAATAAGAAAGGTGAGATAGGAGTTAATATTGTTATAGCACTGAATTTTCCCCTTTGCATGAATTCCAGTATGTTTTGCATTATGTTTCTCTTATCTAAACATGTTAGTGCATTTTTGTCTGTAGATGATGAATATGATTACACTACATCTGAGAGAGGCCCAACTTATGAATATGAGGAAAAGGTAAGATTATGGTCATTATAGCCAGTCTAAAAGGCTCTTAATATTTGCTAAACTTCAGCTGTATGTTGTGTGTGTGTGTTAGACCTGTACGTGGTATTTTCTGTGACCCTATATTTTGCTCACCCTTGCTGCTCTCAGATCAACACCTCTGCAGAGCTCAAGCAGGCGGTCAAGCCTAATGAGATTGCTAGAGATGAACTGGTAAGTGTATATGCATTATAATTTCCTTTGATATAAAAAATAAAGAAATTAGTAGGCCAGCTTTTTGTTTTTTTGCCTTTTGTTTAATCTGACATGTTTATATCTTTCCACAGCAGCCTGATGCTTTGGAGACATTTAACCGTGGTGCCATGGTGGGCCTGCTGGTGGTAGCTGTGGCTATTGCCATGGTGATGGTAATAAGCCTGCTGCTCGTGCGCAGGAAGCCATACGGCACTATCAGCCATGGCATCGTTGAGGTACGACCCCAGCTAGACCGTTAATTTAAGTGAAGTCCTAAAAGAACATGTCTGTGTTTGCATTTCATAGGTTACACTTTGCCTTTTGAATGGATTGAACATTGCTGAGTATTAGACACTCAAACTGCTGACTGGCTTCAGTTACATAGAATTACTCTCATTTCTGTATATCTATTTAACTCTCACCAATGAAGTAATTAACTATGCTGTTACTTTAATATGATTATTATTATCAAGTTTAGAATTTGTTTTTTAGAAGTTCAGAATCTGGGCTAGACCTCAAACAGTATCCTTCCTGTCATACAGTGCTTCGTTAAATGTCTTCCTGCCCCTGCTTGCCTGCTTATTCGTGTTTCTAATGCATGTAACCTCAGAATTGCACATTCATTTGCAAATTTAAGCTGCAGCCAATGTGAAACGTTTCAAAACTCACTTTCTTTTGCTGACTATAACCTCACGAACTTGTTAAGATGTCACCTATCATGCAATCAGAATCATACTATTCCAGACAGCCCAACTTTTACCAAGCACAGATAAGCTGTGACTACAGACTGTGTTCTATCATCAGTATTATCAAAGTAGGTTTTAGGAGTTTCCCAAGCGTGGAATCTGTGTTGAATCCATCTATAACATCGACATCATCCTACTTTCCTGTCATGTCTAGTACACAGTTTAGTTATATCTCATGCTTGCTTCTGACTTTTCTTTAGAGTGTTATGACTCAGGCTCTTGTGTGTCTCGCAGCAGGTCGACCCGATGCTCACACCAGAAGAACGGCAGCTCAACAAAATGCAAAACCATGGCTACGAAAACCCCACCTACAAATTCTTTGAGCAGATGAACTGAAGCACTGGGGCAGCCAGCAAGTCATGCCTGATCACATGTTCTGTCCCTCAACTCTTCCTAACAGTGGTGTCCTAGCTGCACTCCCTTTGTTGGATTTATGATATGTTGCAAAAATAAAGTAACTGAATAAGTATGGGGGTACATCCCAAACCCATTGTAAATGACCAACAACAACAACCTATCATCAGATTTATCACCTGTTGTAACCTAATACTCCTTCGGCTTAGAGCCTGAAGATCGTTCTTTGCATTAGCAGTGTCACAACATTTCATAATCCCAAAAACATTCACCTCATCCCCGTGGCATGACTTGACCTACTGCTCCTCATGAGAAACTGAATTTGAATGGTGCATAATGCTTTATAGTATTTATTTTCAGTAGTAGTGTCTCTGTTCAAATTGTACCACAGTTAGATGTGATGTGTCTGTGTAGATGAGTGTGAGTGACAGCTGAGTTCAAACCTGGCAGAATTCCCAATTTAAGCAAAAGTTAATGATAAAAATATATTAAACTAAACTTACCTCCATGGGGAGGCATTCACTTTGAATGTGTGAGACATTAAAGGCTTTGATTTAAAAACACAGAAATCCTAAAAGGCCACACTAATCGATACAGAACTATGTGCAAGTGGTACAAAGAAAGGAGAAAAAATAACACCAAATATTTCATTTAGCTTATTTAGTCAGTGAATGAGTTTGTTTTATTTGTTCTTCTATCTAAAGAACTGTAAAACCGAATAATCAGAAGTCTGTTATTTTGATGAAAGCATGACAACTTGGTGTATGATGCTGCTGTATTAATTTGTGTTGTTCCCGTCATTGCTTTTGAAAAGTCGGAAATGTCAAAGTTCAAAATGGACACTGTAAATAACGTAAGAAGTACATACTGCTAGATGTAGACATTTCTATGATTAATTTGCATTGATGTAATGGAATAATACATTAAAATAGTACATTGTGCTGTTATGAGAAGGAGAAACATTTTCCTAACATGGCTGATTGAAAACGGACTGTTGTAAAAACCAGCACAAGACAACGACACAGCAACTACTTTCTGAATGTATTTAAGGTAGATGTTGAGACTCCATCTTCTTTTCAGTACTGCATCATTCCCTTAGTAAACCTTAGTAGGAGTAGTTAACTTCAGCACCTCCAACAGACTACATGCCTGATGCCCTTCTCATCACTTTGTGTAGCAACCCGTTCAGTCCCTCACATCTATTTGGCAGGTTTGAATTAGAGCGGAGAAGCTGAACGGTTAGACGTATCGTACCGCCCAGAGCAGCGGAGTGTAAAGAGGGCGCCGCTATAGTAATGTGTCAGTGTGTGTCTGATAACTCTGAAAAACTGACCCCACTTGTGGCATCATAGTCTTATTGTTTAACACAACAGCGTTGAACGTTAGTATTCTATACATGCTGTATTCATAAAAAGCTTTCTCACTGAATGATTTATTGTAGTTTGTCATATTTATGAGCAACATAGTACACCGTATAGGTACAACCAAAAGGGACTGCCCCCCCCCTCTGATTAATTGTTAAGTGCTTAGAGTATCAGTTTGATTTCATTTAGCAACATTATGTCAGATCATCTGGGTTATAAAGGTCATGTTGTAGGATGTTGCTTTTGATTCATCAGTCTTTTACTATATGCTATATTATACAGATAATCAGTTCCAAAATCAGGTTACACTTAATTTGTTTATTTTTTTGGTTTGACATTTACTGTAAAGAAAAGAAAAAAAAAGAAAGAAATTAAGAAAGAAAGAAAAGCAGCTTTTGTTCATTTTAACAAACATTAGATTTGTTTTTAATGTAAAGTTTGTTTGGAAATAAGCAGAGTTTCAATTATTGGAGTATTCAATCTTCTGTTTCTTGTTGTTAGGTGCGTTCATTGCAGGTTGCAGTCGTGTTATGACAGGTGAAGAGAAGTCATAGCCCCTGTATAATTTGTACAGCTACGTTAGTGAATGAAAACATTGTATGTTCACAGTTTAAGTCAGTTGATCTTGTAATGATACTACTGAAACCATAGATGAGAATAAGCTTGCCTGTGTTTCCCAAACCACTGAAGGTTTCCTACCAGCATTTAGCAGACTTAGAATGGTGTATACTGTAGTTACTCAAATCACATTTGTACTTATGTCCTCTGTCGAATTCTAGACTTCTTTGTTGGTCTCGCCCCCCACCTTACTTCCCAATGAAATATAAACAATGTTATGGAAATTTTAATTGCTGCATTATTGCCTTTTACAATGCTGTGTTTTGGATGTAATTATTCTGTATTTTTTATTTATATGTAATAATCATTTGGATCAAGGGTCGTGCTTCTCGCGTGTAATTTTAGAAGCCTGTATAAGAAACACTAACAAGTTTGTAACATTCGTAAATGTGAAACACAGACAGACACATTGCCTCTGCCTAATTGACAAGGAGTGGCACTAAGCACAAGATGAACCAAATTGCTCCCGTTTGTGTACTGGTTGCTAAATGTTAGACATTTATCCTGTCTGTCTGATTTCAAGTACACTGCAGAATTTTAGGGTGTTGATAGTAATATTCAGAGAGCTGTTCTTCATTTCCATTAAGAGTTTTAACCAAAGACATGCTCCATAAATAAATCAGACAGATCATCAAATTTGGCGACATGTTTTTCTGTGTAACTGTACTGCAAGCAATCTGACAAATTGAAACTGGTGAAGCTAATTAATAGACTAATAAAAATGAGTGACCCATAAAATATTGTCTGTGCTTTTTAAATGTACTTACATGAACATCTCTCTTTTTGTACAATGTAGGCGAGGCGTGGCAACCAGATGGCCAAAAGAAAATGGTGAAAGTTGAAGAAAAATTTATATTTTTGATATTGATTTTTTTTTTTTACTGTATCTAACAATAAATCACACCATGAGCTGTCCAAAGACATTAGCTATGGCATACCTCACCACACTGAAGTAAGGGGCTGATACATTTCTTTGGTTATCTATATTTGCATTTCCTTGTAGTGTTCATCAGCCATGTTTCTTTAAATGTGAACCTTTTTTTTTTTTAAGAGTGTACATATCTCACACTAAAAGAGAGTTCTGTTTGGGTTTTTTAGCTTTTTGCTGGTCCTCCACACAAGCTGAAATGTGGCACAGTGAGTTAGACATCACTGATCATTAGTACAATCACATAAAGGGAAATTCATTGTCATCAACCTCAAAAGAGGCAACACGAATATTGAATATTGATCATGATGTAGCTTGTGCAATAAACCCTATGATGTAAAAGCCACAGTTAACAGGGGGAAATCTGGCTAACCCACACTGGAAAATTAGTTTTTCCTACTACTACAGTTTTCTTGGGAAAGAGAAACTTAAAGTAATCTCAGTTCACACTGTTTTTGCTATTTAACTGTATGCTTCATTCGTGAGATGTCTGTTAATCTTAAACTAGAGATGTGATGTGTCAGCAGCCGTGATGGTCCTGCTCATTTGTGTACCAAACACTGATATAATATTTGGTAGTAAAACTTTCTGCATGATAAAAATCTTACCCAAGGTTAAGATAAGGTTTTCTCTCAGCTTTCAGTATGGAGTTTCAGTGACTCCTTAAGCCACACTGTCACTTCTGTGAAGCCAAAATTGCAGTTCACTTCCTTTGTCAGGAAAAGCTACTACGATAGCATCACTTCTTTAACCTCTAAAAACAAAACATGTTTCAGCAAATACAGTTCAGCTCAGCTTTAAATCAGGTGTGTGTCAGAGCTCAAACATTTCATTTGCATTACAGTTCTGAAACAGCCATCCAGCCCCAGAGACATACAGTGCATCTGATTACCTTTACCTTTATAACCTTTATAACATTGTTAGTAGCTTATGGGTATTTTCCTTTGAGCTTAATGGCGTGCAGTGAGTAATGCTATACTGTAACTGTGTTATGTGTATTTTTTCATGCCTGCATTTTTTTCAAATTAAATTTTAAAGTTGCCTTGACACAGTTCTCAAGTAGCTATTCACCTGATAGTCACCAGCGTAGGCAGGTCTCACATTTCCTTCACCCACAAATTACAAAGAAGTGTCAAGCCCCAGCCCCTGTCTCTGCACAGGTTCACTTCTTCCAAACCACAACACTGACGGGTAGTCCTGCTTACCCAGATTACTGTGAAAACGTTCTGTGGCTGTACAGTGACAGTTTGCCATTGATGCTTCCAACACGCATAAGTCATCCTGGTAGTGGTTCCTCTGAAGTCAACTGCTCACATACCGCCACTGTGGTAATGTACGACAACTCATATTAACCCAGACTTTAAACAAGTCGCATTCTGAGTGTACTTTTTGTTTAGTTCAGTAACACTTTGATTCATTCAACAAAACAACAAAATGAAACTCCTTAAAATGCCGAGGTTAAAAGCCTATGTAGGTGGATCAAAGATGTTATTGCATGAAATGCACAGTTGACCAAATAAAAAGATAAATGTCATTTTCATCATATGACATGTGGGCAATGGACACACTTGTGCATATGAGCACAAGTACCCCACACAGTTAGACACCTTGGTGAGTCAGCTTTGATGATGTGTAAAGTGACTGATGGTGATTGTTCAACTGACAGTGAGGGGATAGCAGGTGTTGAGGAGTGGGGTGTTAGGGGGGCCTGATAGTCTTGAGATTACTGGTAGGTGAAGCCCTTTGCATCAGTGCTGCCTTTTTCCTTCCTATATAGTGCAAGATGACCTTTAAGTACTGGTATATTGCTAATTTCAGTGCGAGGAATCGATGAGATCAGACTGTCCAGTGGTTTGAGCAACACTTGATGACAACTGCACAGATAAGGGAATGAACAATAAACCCAAAATGTCAGCACCTTTCCTTGTAAACATTCATACAGCAGACACACACACACACACATACATGGTTAAGTTCTCAGGAATCATCAGATATTGTATATTACACGCAGAAATCCATGATTGTAACGTATAGCAGAAATACAATAATAACTGGGAGAAAAAAAATGATAAAACCACACAAAATGACAGTCTCAAGTTTTTGCCTTCTTAATGCTTCAACTTGCCAAACCTGTGATCACAGTCAAGACAGGAAACCACCTTGTGCTTCGCACTTTATGTATGAACCTTCATCATATAGGTGAGAAGCATACATGAAGACTACTACTTAATCTTCGGTACTATAAATTTAGAATGAAGTTCTACCTGAATGATGAGCTCTTGAAAATTTGCGCGCCGCACTCACGACACAGGAAACGTTCACATTCATATGATGCCACAGGGAAACTGTGTGGAAAAATGTGCCAAAGTTAACTTCAAATTCTTTAAGATTTGCATGATCATGCATGTGTACTTAGACAAAAAAGGTCACTTTTTAAAAATGATATATCTATGAACAAAGTCAAGTGTTGTTTTTTATATGCTACTCTTATCTCTTTTTGTCTTGATATGCAAACAGAAACCTTGCAGAGAAAGGTTCTTGTGCAAGATGTTATCACTGCTTAAAACAAACTACTCACCACAAACCAAAATATAGTATACCATGCAACACATTAGGAGGTTTATATTGTAACATATAAGAAGTTGTTATCATGTCAATTTATATCACTCACGACACCTGGATAGTGCAAGAAAAAACAAATGCATGGTTTTCCACGTGACTTAAGAGCCTTGCACAACAAGAGAGCATGAAGTCTTCTCAGTATGATTTGCAATGTTTTAATTTCACAGCAGAGAAAGTGATACGATTCCTCTAAGAGACTTGAGTTGAAAAAGTTATATCAAAGCAGCTTTATGCGGCTCATATGAGAAAAAGAGGATTTCTGCACAGCACGGTGTACAGTAGGAAAAAATTTTGAGCATAAGCTACACGTTTCTAAATAAATTCATTTGATGAGGTAAGTAAACAGTCCATTCAGCATTTAGTCAGCACAGACCACTGAAGGTGTGACTATAAATATGAAATCCATATAGTTATAATGAGCTGATAGTAAAATATAAATATTCTCGCGTTTATGTTTTATCATAACTTGTTAGGTTTACTGAGCACAACATTACATAACGCATCCAAGAGCAACTTCCTGAATGTAAAGAAAATATAGAAAAAAAGGTTTCCTGCTGAGGTTTTAACCTCAAGTGGTGCTATGGAGCTGTTTTTCAGCAAAATGGGCCCTTCCTTTGTGTGTGTGTGTGTGTGTGTGTGTGTGTGTGTGTGTGTGTGTGTGTGTGAGAATACATACAGGCCAGAAAGGCCTTGCAAATGCCCTCCAATGTTCCACTGAACAACAGATGGTAACAGCATACTGAGATATGAAGAAATGAGCAAAATTCTGCAGGCAAGCAGAAGACTGCAGGCCAGTGAATGCAGCACTTACATTTTGAAAAAGAAAGTGCACTCTAAGTTCAAAGGTTTGCACCTCAGGACATTTAAAAAAAAAACATCTGGTTCTAAGTAAGTCTTAAAATTAGGTAAATGCAACCTCAGATGAACAAGAGCACAAGGGATTTTACACCGTGCCATCATTTCATCATCGCAACCAAAATTCAGAAGCAGAGAGTCAAAAAAATTACACCCCGTGATTCAATAGCCTGTGGAACACAACAGGAACTTGAAGAAGAGGGGGGAGTTGTTTGGGGTTTTTTTATATGATTTTATCTTGCACATTGAGAAATTTTTCCCACTCCTCTTTGCAACTTTGCTTTAGTTTACTGAGGTTTGTGGGCATTTGTTTATGCACAGCTTTCTTAAGGTCAGTCTATTTCAACCAGGTTGACGTCTAGTTTTTGACTGTGCTACAGCAACACCTTGATTCTTTTCTTTTTCAACCATTCTGTTGTAGACTTGCTGCTGCGCTCAGGATCATTGTCCCATTGCATAACCCAGCTTCAGCTAAGTTTTAGCTGTCGGACACACATGGCCTTGACTCTAGAACACTTTGGTATGCAGAGAAGTTCAGATGCCAGGTTGCAGACTTTAAGCCATGCTGCCATGTTCCTTTTTGAAGAGAATTTTTACCAGCTCCTGTAAAGAATTTTAAGATTTAACGTGCTAATATAGGCCTGTAGAGTCTCAGATGTAGCTCTTTGGCTTTTCCAGGAGCAAGGCAAGATCTGACTTTGGGGTGAATTTACCAGGACATCCACGTGTCACGTGCTGTCCCAGAAAGACTGGCAACTGTCTTGAACGTTTTCCATTTGTGAATAATTTTCTTACTGTAAAATAATGGACTAGAATAATGGACTTCAAATGGTTGGGAAAATTGGAAATGGTCTTATAACCCTTCACAGATTGATAGGCAGCAGCAGTTGCTTTTCTAAGATCAGATAGCTTTCTTATTGGCATTGCCTAAATACACACCTGAAAACTCCAGACCAGCAAACTGCCAAAACTCCTGTTTTAATAGAGGTGCATTAAATTGCTGATGATCTATTAATCAAGTGAATTTGATTAAATGGCATCTGGTTGCTATTTACCCTCTGAATTCCTATGGAATTCAAAATATGCATTTAGGCTAGGTTTTATATTGTTTTATATCATATTCTGACACATAAAAACTTTGCATTGGAAGAGGATGTGCTTTCTTTTGCGCATGACTGTAAAATGCTTGTCTCTGTGCATCGTAAACATCAAGGATACACAATACATTTTAGAAAGCATTACTCAATTAAGCAAACAAATTGTTTTACTATGTAAAGCTATCATCAATATTAATTCACACAAAGGGTGTCGACCACAGACAATAACATTTTACCACATTACATCATTCTCTATTAATATTTCTGCATCTTGATCCAAACTAGATGTTACTTTATAGGACTTCCACGATGCAATATGACACGAGTTTATACATACATAATACTGGCTTACATGCTGTACTGTCCACCAGACTGCCTCAGAAATACTAACATTTGCTCTCTAATTTCAGTTTATGTGCTGCCATCCCAGCTGCTGACATGAAAGCTACACAACGTGCTAGCTCTATGTTGTGTATAGTTTTTGTTTCAATTTTTAACCGATAACGGTTTCATTACCATCTTTATTCTGTGCCAATCACGATGGCATCAATCATGGTGCTTTGTCACCTTACCACCATCTCTTTCTTACTCTGTTGTGTGTGTGTGTGTGTGTGTGTGTGTGTGGGGTGTGGGTGTGTGTGTGTGTACGTATGCATGAGAAAAAGTTCCACTATTTCCAGAATCATCTCAAAGGTGATAGAGCCACTATGTGAAATAAATAGCATTGGTTGTTTTATTACAATGGTGTATTCTATTGGTAAACCAAAGATCATTAAAATATGCATTACTGTGGCAGTTCCTTCAACACACAGCAAATACTGTTCAGGAGCAATTGAAGGACGTTATCATGAGAGCTGAGGTGAATCAGCCTCGAATCTCCCCAGATTCTAAACAAATGAGCATCCAGGATCCTCTGGGCTCAAACTGTTTGCAGATTGCCTTGGATTATACAAATACAAACACTGCATGAAGAGCCACAAATTATTTTGTATAACAAGAGCCCTTAAAAAAGATATACGTTTTAAATTTTTCACATCACTCCTACATGACGTCAAGTTGAATAAAGAAATTTAAAGAAACAACTATGTACATCAAAAAAATTCATCTGAACAGGAAGTTCAGAAGAAAAACCAATAACTAGGTTGATAATTACAGCTAATTTGGGAATCTGAGAAAATAAACCATTAAAAGACACAACACAGTCAACTATCACAAGCTGATAAAAATGACCAGCGTTCTACAGTTGGCCTATTTTTATAGGTTGTCACGCCAACATCTGACATATCGAAAGGCCAGAGCAGATATTTCTATTTCAAGTTTGCAGCTTTCAGTGAAGCTCGGCTCTACATATCAGTACCACTGGGCTTTGGTCCCTACGCTTCCTGTCACAGATCGTTGTCTTTCGAAGTGGTTTCTGTCTCAGCACAGAACAACCTATTAATGTAGTGACCAGCAAAAGAAGGTGGAGGGGAGGAAATTATATACAGCATATACAGGTGTGCAACAACACCATTTACTCACTGTCCTAATTTTTCTCTCCATTTCCAGAAAAATACACACTTTTCACTGTTAATTTGGTTTGGTGTGTGCTTTGCATGTAACAACACCACCTGTATTATGCCTGTACAAAGAAAGTGGAAATTATTCATTTATGAAAACATCCTCAATGGTTTGAACAAAACAAAATTTAACAAAGAATTGTGTTACTTAGCAGAAAGTCCCCATCTTTAATCACAAAAGCAAGCCATTTAGCACTGTAATCAGTGCACCAATGAGAGAAGCGTTAACTTGAAGAGGAGGGACTGAAAAGACAAAAGAGGAAACCACCCTGTCCCACAGTATAACCTGTGCCCTGACAGACATGTCACTTTAGAAGTCGCTTCAAAGTCATGAGGCGAGGTAGCTCATCGTTCGTCAGGGAGAATATTCACTAAACATTTGGTAAGTACCTCATTTGCGCAACTAGCAATATGTAACTGAACCAAGTAGGTTACACAACATAG